>ML824208.1:85352-111631 GCA_009831015.1 Picea engelmannii | reverse complement strand
GTGTGTAAATCCTAGAAAGTACCAAGTTCACCTTTAGATTGGAATTGTTTGTTAATGTACATTTATGTAGGTCTTAATATTTTATAATTTTATGTAATCATATCAACTTCAATGTCAATGAAATTACAACATACAAAGAAACACTTATTTCTAGTTGTAGGTATGCATTTATCCATTGACACATTATAGAAGTTCAAATCTACCAAATTCTAATAGCTTTATGCCAATTACACTAGAACCATTAAGGACATTGTCCATTCAAGCCAGATCAACATAGAAAGGGATGAATTCAAATTGTCCTCCCAAATTTCCAATGAGTAGTCTTAGTGTATCCTTTGCTTGAACTCATATTTTACAACATTGTAATGCTTGTGCCTGATGGTTAGAATCCACCTCTCATCTATGTGAATCAAATTCCAAAGTTATATTTAGTGTAAATTCCAGAACATACAAATTGTGAGAATCCTATATCTATCCTAAATTAATTAATTATCATGTATGTGTGATTTGCCATTTATTTGTTTAATGAACAATATTTTGGTAAGGTTATGCGAATATTCACACTTATTTTCATATTTGTATATCTTGTCTCCTCATATTCTATGAAATTTGAGGTTCACATGCTTTCTTTCTATTGGAAATATATAAGGTATACTCATTGATTTGAAACTTGTATGAAACCTCCCTTTATGATATATTTGATCGACCATTAGTATTGTAGCTTGAAAAATGGTATATTGTACCCCAGAGACATGACAAAATTTGACATGTGGCAGGGTGTTCATGGGAGGGAACCAACCAACTCGCATTAGGTAAAGTGCTAATTTTCATATGAATTACTGTTGACAATCATTCAATTAACTTTTTTATTTTTTGATCCAGATGAACACAACAAAGCACAATGATCGGAGTGATGAAATATATGATTCCATAAACCCAATTGAAACAATTAGAAAGGGATCATGAAAGGAAAACAAAAAAATCTTTCAATTGGCTAGTTGTAAGAATACATAGGAGACCACATCAAGGATGAGAAAGTTAGAGCATACTATATATAAATATGCGATAAGAGCCATTTTTAAAATAGATTATTTATGACATATTCATTTATGAATTTATGTTTCGTATGTTTATATGATCTAAACTAAAAATAATTTCTTTCTACAAAAATATTTGGAACTGATGCAAGATCCTGGTCATGGGGAAGATGTTGGTATAAGTGGTGCACAAACCCCACAACACATTAGAACAAGCCACATACCTTTGAGGCTATTTTCTTCTCCGTGTGTGGCTCAGACGATTGCAACTCCTAGGGAACATTGTTGGAAATTGTGTTGTGATTGATGTCAAATGTAGAAAGTCTTGGATGTCATTGATGTCATAGGTAGGGGACGACTGACCATTGCCAATGATGACCGTGATTCCAGGTCCAAGGATCGAACCTAAACCATACACGACTCCAAGAAAGATAGAGGACATTTCATGCTGCAAATCAAAACAGAAATAGGAAGTCGAGAAGGTCCATGCACATATATATCTCTCTATGGGTTGATTAAATTTTGATGAGATCTCCGATAGGGTTCTCGATGACCAGGTTGCATAGATTCAAAGGAATCTACATTGATTAAACTCTGGCGAAGGATCTATAAGAAGATAAATCATGAGTCATTGATAATTGATTATTCAACAAGATCAACGATCTAGACGCGAAGATAATGAGCAAATATAAAAGACAATATCCCACATGCATAAAGTAAATAGACTTCGATGAGATTATAATGAAAGAGTGAAGGATTTTAGTTTGAATGCAAATGGAAGAACCATGGAACTGTGCGTAAGGAGCCAACTTTTAGTGCTAGAATTTCCATTTGTATGTTAATAATGGATGCCTGAGATTAAATCTTAGATCTAGATGTAATTAGATCCATGACCAGAAGCAATCCTTAATTTAGAATCTGATGTGATGGTGAAAGGATTCCAGAGTATTTAACTCAGTCCATCTTGAGAGACTTTGACGAAAGAAGCTCCAAATCAATAGGGATAGTTGATCTATCAAAGCAATAGAGAATAAATTTGAACCGTTGTTTGGATGGATAAGGCTCCAAACGATTGTGAACCAACTTAGATTCCACATCAACGCTATTTCATCCAATACATGTGGAAGGAGTCCATGTGGTGTACACTTCAGGGTGATGTAAGTAAGCCATGAGAGTAGCCACGTGTAATGCACTATACATAACCAAGTGTTAGGACATGCGTAGTGCAAGGTGACATAAAATCCGATGATGAAGGAAACTTTGAATTAACAAGAACCATTGATCTATCAGCGCCATATCTATTGGAGGAGGAATGTTGACAGAGTAGTTTGTGCTTTGATATAAGAGTATCGAAGAATATTTCATTCCTAGCCTTGATTTATGTGTCAAAAGATTAAGAGAACAGATGGCTTTCCAATGCATGAGAACAAAGTCCACGTGGAGGACACATCAATGCCATTTCAAAACCACATCAGATACATGTGTCAGACTTCATACAATTCCATGTAAATACCGGGATAATGCCATGTAAATACTAGGACAATGCTACGAAAGCAGACAAGTGTAACTTAGTAACTAGACCAAGTGTCATAATTAGATTTGGCCATGTACAAAGGTGTTAGGAATTTTGATGATGAAGGAAAATATGAATTAATGACAATCGTTGATCTATCAAAGCTATAACAAGGAGATATAGACTATTCATTGGAGCTTATCAATCGATGTTAAAATATTTGGGAAGTTTCACAGCTTTGAGAAGAGGGGTATCAAAGAATATTCCTTTTCGATATCGTCAATTGGTATTCAAAATATTTGGGAAGTTGTACAGCCCCAATGAGAAGGGCGTCGAAGAATATTCCTTCCTCGAGAAAAGTGCTATCTCAAGAAAGTGATCAATATGGACTGCTGGTCAGAGTGCAAAAAAGTTGCGATGAAAAACATAGATCTTGAATGATCGATGGTGGAGAGTGTTTACAATTTTATATTCTAAACACAGGAGCTTCGATAGAAGTAAATCCAATAGTCCAGGTGGTCCCAATACGAAAGAGGCCAGATCAACAGATGAGATCAAATCTGATCTAGATATAATGGTGGCTGAGTGATGAGGTCCAAAGGGTCCGATATCCTAGTAGTTCATAGGTTATGGATGTTAGATTTGATGTTTACAATACAATAAAGAGATGATATAATGGTTGTTGTGCGATGATATGGTGTTGAGTGTTTCGGCACCCTAGTGTTCCCAATATGAAAGAATAAATCGACGGTTGTGATCAAATGAAAGACATATAAAACGACTAATGTACATTTAAGTGTTGTGAGTGTATTGGTACCCCTATGAAGGTGATTGTAAATCAATGGACAAGATTGAATCAAGATGATATTCTACGACTGCTGAGCATCAAAATTATGTTGTGTGGTCTGTGAGAAAATCAAGTGAAATGAAAAGTGTTAGGGCCTTATTTTGAGGAAGAGGTAAAGGGACTCAGAGTTGAATTGATGGGAATGAATTTGTATGTGGAAAAATGGTTGAGTACACAAGATATATAAATAATGATCCCTTGATCGATCAAGTGGATAAAAAGGGTGATCGATTTTGAGTGAAGAGATGTGAGGAGAATAGAGGCTCTGAGGCCCATATGAAAGTGTGGAAGTAATGAAGATGATACAAGTTTTGTTGACATAGAGTATGAATCATGCTTGAGTGGTCTTCTGAAGCAAACAAATATTTTTAGGGTAGCAAGGTGGATAAATGAAGAGGATTGATGTCTCCTACAAGTTGGTTCCTGCAAACAATAATTCCATGGGTTGGTTCCCATTGGCTAAGTTGGTTCTCAACAAGGGTATTGGTGTCCTCTGTAGGTTGGCGTCTGCAAATATTATTGCATATTAGTGTCTACTGTAATTTGGTGCTTACAATTTTTTATAAATAAATTTTTATGGGTTTCTCCCATTTGGGTTTCCACTGTAAATATCTGTGTATTGTGTATGACATGATTTGACTGTTCATCATTGACTACTGGTAAACAACAAATTTTGATAAAAAATAAAGTCGTGGTAAAAATTATTGTGTAATACTGATTCACCCCCCTCTCAGTATTCCAACACTCATGAAATTCCCCCACTTTTCACGCTAGACCATGGTGCACATGATGGTGTAGTAGATGGAGAATATCATGAAGAAGATTCTATGAACTACTATCCTAGAGCAACACATGTTCAAAGCATGGGATCAATATTGGTCAAAATTTTGATGGAATAAAACTTGGTTCCCTTGAAGACACCACAAGTCCTAGGTAGTTATTAATATCTTAGTTAATTCCTATTATTTAAATATTGAAACATGCATATTTCAAATTATTTTAAACTAATTATCATATCTTTTTACAGGAAACAACATTTTTTTATAGGACCTTGCATGACAAGGCCTTAGATATTTTTGGGCCCACCATTTGCACATGGTGGAATTCCCACAAAAAATAATTAAAAGACAGACTTATTAACCATTTGGTTGACATGTTTGGTGATTCGTTCAACAAACAAGATATCACCTCAAAGGTGGGTACATATTTTAAATATGTCAGAGATAAATATAGGAGTTGATTGGTAAAAAAACCTAAGTATGATCGTCCTATCACCATTCCCGAGAGGGAATGAAATAATATATTGGAGGATGCAAAGGAGATTGCATTGAGACATGAAGGGAAGACAAAACCTGGCCTTAGATGGTAAATAATTGTTGGATTTTGGTCAGATATTAAGGAAGAAAACGAAGTTCAAGGAAGAAGACAGACAAAGTATGAAGAGCGCGGAAGGCACACAATCCGAGGAGGGGTCGAAGTGGTTAAAGAAGAAGAAAAGAAGGATAAAGGTAAAGGAAAAGTGACCCATTAAAGGAGAAGATCAAGGAAGATGAATCGTGGATAGGTCAACAAGCGAAAGAAGAGACTAATAGGTTATTTGGAGCACCTCGCGAAGAAGAAGGAAGGACAGGTTGGCAAAGTCCTTAAAAGGCATATTTTGGTACCTATGGTTTTGGTACCTAGGGTTTTTGCACCTAGACTTCGGTCTAGGGTTTATAAGAGTCATAGAAGGATAAATAGAAGTCTAAGAAGAGTGGGGAAGGTTGTTGTTGACATAGAGAGAGTAATATGTAAAAGTATTGTGTCTCAGAGCATTCTTGTATTCTAGATCTTCAGCTGGGTGTGAAGATCGACTTTGTAGCTGGGTGCGCAGGGTTGGGATATTACGGGGAAAGAGAGAGAAGGATATGCAGCTGAGTGCGCAGATAGGACTGTGTATTTTCATCTACCTTATCAATAAACACAGTTCTGTGGACGTATCCCTAGGGAGAGGGTGAACCATGTAAAATATTGTTGTTCTATGTGTTTGATGCTATGTTATTTGCTATCTTTTATACTGTGATTGCATTGTTGTTTCCCTACTGAGGATTAGAGACATAAACTAACTTCATGAAGCTAAGTATAAGATTGTTAAAGAATCTCTAGGTTATCTTTCATGTGACTCTGGAATCATCTTGCACTTCCTCCTGTTGTAGACACCTGTGTCCTGCAACCCCCCTATTGCTACTTCGGGTGAGACTTCATCTGCTTCGCAGGTGTTGTCGAAAGGGCCAGTAGTTAGGGTTTTTTGGTGCGCTATTAGAGTTGAACCCTGGGTCTACCCTTGAGCCAAAAAATGGTTCCATTCTTGGGACCAAGATCTTCTTGAGGGAATGTCAAGGTGGTTCCTATCAAAGACAATGATTCAAAAGTGGATAGAAGAACAGGAAAGGGACTTCGTCGAAGCTCATAAAAAGAACCCTAGCATTAGTACAAAAGACTGGTTGGGAAGGTACATCTTTACTGATGTGCATAATATTTTCTTTGTAGGATTTCACAAGGAATTGTACGAGTGGTGATCCATATTAGCAAAAACTCAGTTTGAGATTAGATCTAGACCACATGTGGTTTGGACAATGACGCTGATTAAGAAATTCAAGAGAGTCGATAACGCTACGTCTAGAGAGGTGGATCTCTAGTTTGATAGCACTATTGAAGGATACATTACTGATTTTTCTATTGAAAGAGTGGAATCATATATCCAGGAAAAGAGATATTTCTTTAAGGGACATAGAGGAAAGTTTCTACACTTTTTAAAGCTGAAGATTAGGATTCTATTGCATGAGAAGAATATCTTGAAAATACAGTGATCAGTTGGATTTTAAAGGTAATGTTCAAAAATTCAGACAACGATAGTGACACAGAGGATGGACACACGCGTAGTGGGAGATCATTTAGAAAGGTTCCTCTTGCAGACTTGTTTAAGCAGAGTTACAAGCCATTGGTACAAGACAAAGATTTCTACAATGGAGAAGAAGCAGGGAGATCAGACAAAGAGTATTCAGAGTTCACAAGGGCAGAGGAAGTAGAGACTTAGGAACTTCACCGAGAAGAAACAAAAACTTCAGGGACTTCACCTACTGTCTAAGTAAGTATTATCACTTCCCCTATTTTTTTAGCAGCATTAAGTAACCAGAGTAACCAGATTAATCAGAGCACTCAGAGTACTATTACAAGCAGTTTAGTACATACTCAGTCAAGAAAACAGGGAAGATCCATGGAAGATGAATTGAGGTTACCCATTTTCATAGGAGATGGATCTAAGGATCCTAACCAACACTGGTTCTTATGCGAAGTTTTATGGAACATTAAGCAAGTCACCAACGAAGCTGTTAAGAGAGCTCAGTTTAGTACCACCTTGAGGGATCATGCACTGAGCGGGTATATGAAATTTGTCACAGGATCTGTACAACCTAAACTGTTGAATGACATTAAGACCACGTTGAGTTCATAGTTCAAGAAGCCTAAGTTGGAGTCGTAGTGCATTACAGAGTTAGAGGAAATCAAGCAGAAGGTGACTAGACCTGTTTGGGAGTTTGATCAGAGGTTTAAGACCCTGAAAGGTCATTTAAGTTTTCAGATTCCCAATGAACAACATAAGGAATGGTTCATCGCCGCCCTCCCACCACACGTTAGAGTTCCTATGATGCAACATAGGCCACTTCACAGGCTGAGGCATTAGATATTTCCATGAGAATAGAAAAAACCCATGTAGGAGAATCCAACCCAGGTATGAGTCAGATTTTGAATCAATTAACTAGTTTATCTTTACAGGTTGAAGACATGAAGAAAGATAAGGGAAAGGAGAAAAGAGAAGACATTTGCCGTATTATATGTAAATCAGAGGGCCATGACAAAGAGCACTGTCCCTTATTTAATGAATACTTGGCCTCTGGAGCCCCTAAACCTTTGAAGCAGGATACTGTACCCTGGTGTGAGGTATGTAGAACTAGACATCGCCCTGGTGAATGTTATTATATGAAGAAATATGTACAGACACCCACCAATATTTATTTTACATTCTACAAATATGTGGGGCATGATGAGAAGGATTGTAGGGATTATGGCCTCATGCATGAAAGATCAAGGGATGCATACATAATTCAAGGAGAATTACAGTAAGAAGGAAATGTTGCTCAGTTCAATTCTCAAGGAAGAGGAAACTTCAACCCTCGTGGTGGGTTCAGAGGAAGAGGATGAGGAGGAGGCATGGGTCGAGGTTGAGGTTAGATTATTTGATATTACTACACCCATCTAGGTCATTTGGCAAGGGATTGTCAGAACCCTTGTACTACTTGAAACTACTGTAATTCATTTGACCATGTCATTGAAGACTGTGACCCAATATTGTTAGCTACAATTCAGGAAAGATGAGGTGGAAACCAACAAGTCCAACTAATATTAGAGGAACCTCACGACGAGGAACCCATAGTCGCTGTTATTACTAGAGAAGGCACTGTCACAAGAGAATATAGGGTGACTCCAGGAAAGAATACAGATGGATCAGAGATCATAAGAGCTTCAAAGAAGGCACCATTGTTTGACCCAAGGAAGGAAAAACACAATTTTGAAGAAGCAAGGACCTAATTTGTAGGAGAACATGCTTCTTCATCTAGGGCACAACCAGAAGTAAAGGAATGTGAAATGCCTCCAACATTTGATCAGTCTGTCCCACTTTGGCAAGGAAAAGAGGTAAGCAAGCTTATGGACTTCTTGTATACTTGTATCAATTTGATTAAAGATGAAAGAGCTGTGCAGGAATGAAAACACTTGGTAAGACAATATGAAATTGGAAGAGGATATCCTCTGGTGAGTAGAGCTGTGAATCAAGTATCTAGAAAAATGAGGACAAGCAAGGAAATGCACCTTAGTGCTTAGATTGGAGACTACGCCATAGACTATGTGGTCCTCGACCTAGGATTAGAAGTAAGTGTTATGACGAAGCAGACTTGGGCACTGATGGGAAAACCTAAATTGATTTACTCTCCTATTAGGCTTAGGATGGCTAATCAGCAGGCAGTGAGCCCCTTTGGAATACTAGAGCATGTCTTTGTAGACATCGATGGGGTTAGGATATTTGCAGACTTCGAAGTGATTGAGATTGTTGATGATAGTTGTCCTTATCTTGCGTTGTTGGGTATTGATTGGGTTTTCAAAAACTTGACTATTGTTGACCTAAAAAAGAGAATAATGAAATTCAAAGGTGATGGCCTTAGGGTCATTGCACCCCTTTACCCTGATGAAGGTCGCAGATACACATAACCTATAAGAGAAGAAGACTGGACATATGAGCTAGAAAACATATACAAACTGACATCATGACAACAATATTATATTAATCCTACAACATATGGAAATATAAGTTGGCGACGTGAGAGTGCATGCTCATCAAATTCAGAAGAAGCATTGGAGAATTGGTAGAACAAAATTTATGAAATCTCTACGTGGAGGTGCCAAATTGACTAAAGTAGTTCACTAGATTGGCATAGAAGTAAGTAATCTTCCTACATTTGACAACTTGAATAATTTAGAGACATTTCTACTTGAATTTGAAGGAATTATACCAACACAACAAAGGTTGTTGGCACTAGACGAAGCCTTGAAAGAAATGCCATACAGATGGTGGGAAGCTCACAAGAAGAACATCACATAATGTGTTTAATGTCGCACCTTGTTGACATTACGCTTTTTAGACCTAGATGAAGGATGCGAAGATCGATACACAGGTCATAGTTTTCCTAAGGACTATGTGTGAAGTTGCGAGGAATCCTGGAGCAATGTTCCTAAAGAAAAGTGGGTACATAATCTCATTAACACTCTAGATACTAAACCTATCAACTGGTATCTTCAAGAAGAACTACGCTTAGCCGCTGCAGATTGGAATGGTATTACCTAGAAATTTATAGCTATGTTCTTATTTGAAAGTCAGTACCCCACAATAGATCAGGATTTACAAATTGTAAGACAAAAGGTCTTTGAGTAGGTACCTAACCCCCCTTTTGAACAAGAAGAAGATGAATGGACTATGCCTTTTCAGAGGTTACATGGTTTTTATAATATTAATGATAATGAAGATGATGATCCTAGGAATGCGAAAATCTCATAAACTGAAGGACAAAAAGATATAGAAGGGCCAGGTATTGAATTAACTTTTGTTGGGAAGCCTATTAAAATTAAGAAATTTAATATTGGAACATAGCAAACACCTAAGTTGGAAAATGTTGGAGACTATTGGGATGATGATACTGTTAGTAAGATTACAAAACTATTGCATGAGTATTAGGACTTGTTTCCAACCAAGTTCATAGACATGAAGGGCATAAAAGGGCCCATGGTAGAAATGAATATTCCTCTAAAAGAAGATGCAAGACCTATCAAGAAGAGACATTACAAACTAAATCCCAAGTACAAGCAAAAAGTTAAGATTGAATTAGATAGAATTTTGGAAGCAGGAATCGAAGAACTAGTTGAAGAATCAAAATGGATCAGCCCTATGGTGGTCCAGGATAAGAATCCAGGAGAAATCAGAATTTGTGTAGATCTAAGGAAACTGAATGATGCATGCTTACATGACCCATTTCCTACACCTTTTACTGATGAAGTTCTAGACAATGTAGGAGGACATGAATTTTATTCATTCATAGATGGATTTTCAGGCTATCACCAGATTAGAATTGCTAAGGAGGACAAACATAAGACTACATTTGCAAAAAAATGGGGTTCTTTTCAATACACTGTGATGCCTTTTGGTTTGAAGAATGCACCAACCATCTTTTCAAGGGTGGTGGTCGAAGCATTTAAAGAATTTTTACATAAGTTTTTGGAGGCATACTTTGATGACTGGACCATTTTTAGACTACTAAATGACCATATTGAATGTTTGAGATTAATGTTAGATAAGTGTAGGCAATGTCAGATTGCCCTAAAATTGAAGATGCATATTTTCTTTTCACCTTTTGGGGTGTTGTTAGGACACATTGTGTGTAAGCAAGGGTTGTTGGTAGATCCTTCCAAGATTGCTATCATGGTTTATCTACCTCCTCCTACTTCGGTTAGACAACTGCGCACTGCATTAGGACACACTGGATATTATAGAAAGTTTATTAAGGGGTATGCACAGATAACAACACCTATGGAAAATTTATTAAAGAAGGATAGTAAGTTTCAATGGACAGAAGAATGCCAACAGTTCTTTGACACATTAAAGAAGAAAATGGTCACTACGCCTATCTTAGTTTTTCTATATTGGAGTAAGGAATTCAATGTTCATGTCGATGCTTCATCCATTGAATTAGGATTAGTTTTAGCACATCCAGGAGCAGAAGATATTGACCACCCTATAGTCTTTTCTAGCAGGAAGCTATCTACATCTGAAAGGAATTATATTACCACTGAAAGAGAAGGCTTAGCTATGGTATACATGCTGCAAAAGTTTAGACACTACTTGTTGGGAGGACATTTTAAGGTGTTTACTGATCATTCTGCATTGAAGTACTTAGTCAACAAGCCGGTGTTGGGGGGAAGAATATGTAGATGGATACTATTATTCCAGGAGTATGATTTTGAAATTGTGGTCAAGCCAGGAAGAATGAATAAAGGACCTAACCACTTATCCAGGTTAGAACATGGAGAGGAACCTACTACCTTGGATGATACACTACCAAATGCACAATTTTTGGCCATTAGAAAGATAGATGATCACTTCGATGAGATAGTCCAGTTCATGTCCACAGGAATGGCACCTCGCGAGTATACAATTATTCAAAAGAAACATATGGTAGTCTGTGCTGTAGATTTTCAACTTATAGATGAACAATTATATAAGATGGGACCAGATGAGATATTAAGAAGATGTGTTATGGAGTTAGAAAGACCATTGATTCTTGCAGAAGCACATGAAGGTATCATAGGAGGACATTATGCAGGGAAAGAAACAACACAGAAGGTTCTCAGAGCTGGCCTTTGGTGGCCCACTTTACACAAGGATGCTAAGGAATACTACAGAGCCTGCGATGTATGCCAAAGAATAGGAAATCCATCTAGAAGGGATGAGATGCCTTTATCACCTTAGTTAACTTTACATGAATTTTAGAAATGGGCTATTGACATTGTGGGACCTATTAACCCACTAGGAAAGAACAAAAGATCTCGGTACATTATTACTCCTACAAAATATTTGACCAGATGGGCAAAAGCGAGAGAAGTTAAGGACTTGTGCAACTACAGTTGCGCAGTTCATCTTTGAGGATATCATAACCAGATTTGGATGCTCGAAGGTCCTTATGAGTGATCAAGGCACACACTTCATCAAAAAAACTATTGAAGCCTTGACCCAGGAGTTCAAAGTTCACCATCAGAAGAGCACACCGTACCACCCATAGGTGAATGGTACAGTCGAAGCTTTCAATAAGATCTTGGAGACAACGTTGACTAAGATTTGCAGTGTTAACAAAGATTATTGGGATTTGAAAATTCTAGTAGTGTTATGGGCTTATCGAACTACTTGCAAAAATTTAACAACACAGACTCCCTTTACGCTTGTTTATGGCTTGGAAGCAGTGGTACCTATGGAATATTTGGTTCCCATTTTAAGAATTGTAGCATTTACAGGTATGGATGACACCGACGCTGTTCAATACAGGCTCATGTAGTTGATGGAACTAGAGGAAGACAAGTTCATTGCAGGATTTCATCAGTAGGTACAAAAATAACTAGAAAAGGCTTACCATGACAGACATATCAAGAAGAAAGCATTCAAACAAGGAGATTTGGTACTTTTATATGACATCAAATTCATAAAGCATCCAGGGAAGTTCAGGACACATTGGCTAGGACCATTCGTGGTCACCTATGTTACAGAAGGAGGATATGTGCAGTTGAATACCCTTAATGGAGAATGGAAGGATGGTTTAGTAAATGGGAGCCGGTTGAAGCTGTATTATGACAACCAACTGCCCCACAAATCTTAGTAAAATAAAAGAAGGAAGGGTCTAGGTACCATGTGCAATTGAAATTGGGTACCAGACATAGAAAATATAGTCTGCACATGATAGAAAGGGACAGAGCAGAAAGCACAGGCTGCTCCGCATAGTTTGTAGTCGAAGTAATACAGAATGTTCGACCCTACAATGACTCGGGATGAGTCACATGTGAGTGTTGGGGTCCTGTTGGCCCTTGGTCAAATATTAAGGAAGAAAGAGAAGATCAAGGAAGAAGAAAGACAAAGTATGAAGAGCGTGGAAGGCACACAAATCGAGGAGGGATCGAAGTGGTTAAAGAAGAAGAAAAGAAGGAGCAAGGTAAAGGAAAAGCGATCCATTAAAGGAGAAGATCAAGGAAGAAAAAGCAACAAGGAAGATGAATCGTGGACAGGTCAACAAGCAAAAGAAGACACTAATAGAATATTTGGAGCACCTCACGGAGAATAAGGAAGGACAAGTTGGTGAAGTCCTTAAAAGGTGGATTTTGGTACCTAGTGTTTTTGCACCTAGACTTCGGTCTAGGGTTTCTAAGAGTCATAGAAGGATAAATAGAAGTCTAAGAAGAGTGGGGAAGGTTGTTGTTGACATAGAGAGAGTAATATGTAAAATTATCGTGTCTCAGAGCATTCTTGTATTCTGGATCTTCAATTGTGCGAAGATCGACTCTGTAGCTAGGTGCGCAGGGTTGGGAGATTACAGGGAGAGAGAGAGAAGGATCTGCAACTGAGTGCGCAGATAGGACTGTGTATTTTCATATACCTTATCAATAAACACAATTCTATGGACGTAGCCCTAGGGAGAGGGTGAACCACGTAAAATATTGTTGTTCTATGTGCTTGATGCTGTGTTATTTGCTATATTTTATACTGTGATTGCATTGTTGTTTCCCTACTGAGGATTAGAGACATAAACTAACTTCGTAAAGCTAAGTATAATACTATTAAAGAATCTCTATGCTATCTTGCATGTGACTCTGGAATAATCTTGCACTTCCTCTGGTTGTAGACACCTGTGTCCTGCAACCCCCTTATTGATACTTCAGGTGAGACTTCATCTACTTTGCAAGTGATACCGAAAGGGCCAATAGTTAGGGTTTGTTGGTGTTATGTTAGAGTTGAACCCTAGGTATACCCTTGAGAAAACAATAATATTTTGAATTGAATATGCCAAACCTTATTTAGTTGATCTATAGAAACAATTGCGTTGTCTAAGTACATATTTGAAACTTTTTCTAGTCTCTCGGACACATTGAAAGTCACCAAGGCAAGACTATATAAACACATGAAACACAAAATTGGCCAAGGTGGTTACCTATATTAAAAGATTGAATTGTAAGTACCAAATAATTTTACCATATTATTCATATCATCATACAATATGTTTTTTAATTGCAACCAATAAGAAAAGTTCATCATATTATGCAATGCAGGGGGATACGTTCAACAATGCATCGATCGAAGAAGACATGAATATTAGCTTCAAGTTTGGCTTTCAAGTAGTGTTTGAACATCGAAAAATATTGGGGCAAACACAATCGATTGACCCTTCGGGCGAGATGGTAAGTAAAGTGACAAGACTGTAATTGTTCATTACTTGTAAGTACATATATAGACGATTGGTTTATCACATCAATTAATGTGTCTATTTTTTTTAAGCATGCAAGCAACCCCAGTTCATTCGACAACGGTATTGGATAGGAACCCCATGATTCTGGTGGTGTGCAGACCCATCACGATATGTGTATTTAAAATAAATTGTAGATATTGACGATTAGTAATAATTATTTGCAAATGGTGTACTTATAATGTTTCTTTTTTCAATGGCATAACATGTAGATTAGGTCGGTGCTCACAGAGGAGAGGAACCGACGAAAACCCAACCAATGGTGTCGACTAATCCTTTAGGTACAAAAAAGAGTCATGATATTTGTATTAATGAAAGACTAATATGAATAATAATAACTAACCATGTACTTTTAACACTTTTTGTTGTTCTAGTGGATTCCCCTGTAGTGCAACAACATCCAATAGTACATCGTATTACTAGAATAAGTGCAATGGTAGAGACATTGGATAGTTATGTAGCATGACCAGAAGAGGTTCCAACAACTGAAGGGGTTGGAGATGATGTTACTGATGAACCAATGAAGAATTTTATTAAAATGAATAAACCGAAAATGAATTGATTGTAAATATTTTGAGGACAAAATTTATTAACATAAATTATTAGTTGTACAATATTTTTTAAAATTAATATGCATTATTGGGTATGNGATCTTCCAACTTCATGTGGTTGGCCCTGTTTAGTATAGAATAAATTATTATCAAAACCAAGAGGAGCTCATTAAGGTATTCCTATTATCCATTTAATGATATTACTTTTAGAGATTATTGAATGTAATTTTATTTGGCATTTTATGTTCTTCCTTAACATTGATGTTTTCCAATGTTCGATGTGTAGAAAGCCCTATTCCGAGGACTTGGCGATGTAGAATGCTTGCTTGAGTTAGCAATTGATTTAATGAACATTGACAACAATATTGATAAATCAGATGGTAGGAAAAAAGTGAGTTCCAATTTTATTGTTTCTTGTACTAAGTTTGATTCTTTTCTTAGTTATATGTTTCTATTTGTATTGGATTGATATTTTATATTGTTGACTTATATCTGTATTCATATTTGAGATTCACACTTTTTTCACTATAAAAATTATATAAAGATAATGAGAATAGCGTTCCTTTAGAATGCACTCCTGAACAAGGTAATTCCAAACACATGCTTCAAGAATGATATCCTAGTTTTCCTCCCTAAGGAGGATGCACCCACCTTGCAACAACTTTAAACTCAACAAATATCACTTAAGGAGCTCATGCTCTTTTCAATATTTCTATTTTGATTTGAGTGTATTAAGTGTACCCATGTAAATTCATCTTTCCATCCCTCTGACTATGTGCATGAGTTCTTTAATATTTCTTCATATTGTGTGGACCTATTGAGAGGTCTTATTTGACACCCTCCAATAGAATTTTGACCATCCAAGCCACCTCACAAATCTACTGTCGAAATGGTATCATCCCTATCAAGAACCTATGAAGACATTACAATAGTACATTGAGGTGTTCACTTGGCTTTACATTCAACTCCAGGTTCTAGATCTAGAGGAGGTATTTATTGTATCACCACTTGGGAGGTATTCTTTTACACCCTCCAATAACATTTTTACCATCCAATCCACCTCACAAATATATTTTCCAGATGGTATCATCTACATAAAGAACCTACACATACATTACAAATAGTACATTGAGGTGTTCACTTGGATTTGCATTCAACTCTAGGTTCTAGATCTAGAGGAGGTATTTATTGTTAAATTTAATTCTAGTGTATTGGTTTTTGTTAGATTCAAAGTTTCCATATTTGAAAGTGTTTACCTTGACTAGGACTTGGAAAATGCCTTGGAAGTTGAATGTAAATTTCAATAGTGGACTAATTTCCAAGCCTCCAAAAACTCTAACTCTCATTCCAACCCACACAATTAGAGTGCTCCCAATAGTCCTATAGCCTTTACTCCTCATCCACAAAACCCTACATTTTTTATTCCTTCTTATCCTAGACCCTATCAATGGTGCCACTACCATTGCACACAACCAAAACTATAAAAAAAAACCATGCTGTCAACTATCCATAGTTATATCAATCACTATATATTGACTCGCCATTTTGTCTTCCCAAGTCCAACATTACATCCTACACTTTGTATCCTCTAATGATTGCATAGATACTAAATTCTCTCACATGCCTTTTTTTTTAATTGAACACAAAGAACCTTCTTCCACCTCTACCAAAATTCCTAAATCTTATGCTAATAGACTATAGAGTCTCATATATGATCTCTCATCACCCCAAATTCACAAAAAATTCTAAAACCAATAACTATATTAATCACTATAAATACAGGCTCTAGGACATGATCACTATATTAATTCAATGGTATCGTTTATATATTCCTTCTGTCCATCGAAATCAAAATATAGGACACTAGGATAATATTTCATAATATTCCTTGGCGATGAAATGTCTAGGTTTACATGAGTCTTATCTCAACCTTGGGTAACAATGTTGACTCTTGTACCTATCCTCTCTGTAGAATCATTGATTATCATCACACATATCGATTCAATGGCCTCAAAATCCCTTATTGCACTTGGATTGCACTTGGATGTTGACCCCCTCAAAGATGAGTTTCTTACATATGGACATACTTACATATATCCTAGAGAGGACCTTGTAGGATGGCATATTGATCTCTTCCCACATGGGATTGTGGGTAGAGATGCCATCCTACAAGCATCCTACATGCTTGTTGCAGGCTCTAACATGTAGGATATAAATGTGTCGAAGAAGAAATTAGGTAATTCATTTGCAATGAAGGACTTGGGTGTTGCAAAAAACATTATTGGTATGAGAATAACAAGAGACAGGAAAAATATCAAATTGACATTGTCTTAGGGTGAGTACATAGAGAAGGTGTTGGAGAGGTTTAGAATGCAGAATGCAAAACCGGTTAGTACACCTTTGGCCAACCATTTCAAATTAACCAAGGAAATGTGTCCCAAGACACATGAGTAGATAGAATGCATGTCCAGAGTCCCTTATTCATCAATAGTTGGTAGCTTGATGTATGCGATGGTGTGCACAAGAACAGATAATGCACATGAAATGGGAGTTGCAAGCAAGTATATGAACAATCCATGTAAAGAACATTGGGAGGCAGTAAAGCAGATTCTCATGTATTTGATAGGTACTAGTAATCATGCATTATGTTTTGGAGGTCCATAAACTTTTCTATAGGGATATGATGATTCATATATGGAAGGTGATAAATATAACAGGAGGATCACTATAGGGTATGTTTTTATTGTAGGTGGAACAACAGTAAGTTAGATTTCAAAACTACAAAATGTTGTTGCATATTCAACAATTGAAGCAGAATATGTTGCTTCTACATAGGCTAGTAAAGAGATGATTTGTCAACAAGGTTTTATGGAGAAATTGAGAAACTAGAAGGAGAATATCAGGTTGTATTATGACAGCCATAGTGCCATTTATCTTGCAAATAATTCAACTTTCCATTCTAAGACCAAGGATATACAACTCAATTACCATTTCATACGGTTCATCTTGGAAGATGGAAAATTGAAGCTGTAAAAGATACATATTAGCCATAATCATGTAGACATGCGAACAAAGGTAGTAACCAGGGAGAAACTACACTCCTACTCAGTTTCGGTTGGTCTTCAAGCATGAAGGTGAAGATGAAATTTTTTCCAGGTCCAAGGTGAATTATAGTCCAACATGTACAATAACAATGGAGTTGTTATGATCAGTCTCCAAGTGGGAGATTATTAGGTGTGGAGCCTGATTATCTTCCTAATTCATATGTATATTAAAGAAACTATAGGATACACAATTCTTTCCCCTCCTCCCCTCAGATTTGAGGGGGCCAAATTTGTTTTTTAAATGCAATTCAAATACTTTAATTTCATAGTAAATTTGGACTATTCATTATAAGGTCACAAATATGATGGTAGAAGTTATGTTAGGGTTTTTTTCCCTAGAAGGAAACCCTCTTTTATGAGGAATTGTATTGCGGCTGTGTGTGTGGTAGAGTGAATATTGTATTCTGAAAGAGGAGACTCTGAGAGAAATAAGAGGAAGTTACAACAGAAGTGCTACAGGTTGTATCCCTTAATTTGATGGATAATAATATAGGAAGGACCTATAAATTTATTTGGTTGACGTAGCCCACATTGGGTGAACCACACATATCTATGTCTCTATTATATTATGTATCTTTTGTGTTTTATTTCTGCATTTGTTTTATTTTATTTCTCTACTATCCTATTTAAAAAAAAAATGGTATCAGAGACAAAGGGAACTCACAGGAAAAGAGGGTTCATGGTTCGAGTGGGAGCAATGTAGGAATATGGAAAGTTTAGGTTTGAGAAATTTAATGAACAAAACTACCAATTATAGAATATGAAAATGGAAGATTATTTATATCAGAACTATCTATTCCTACCATTGGGTAGAATAGAAAATAATCTGATGACCATGAAGGATGAAGAATGAGAGTTTCTTGAAAGAATGGCACTAGGAACAATACGTTTGTGCCTGGAAATGCCAGTGGATTTCATGGCACTGACTAGACTATATGAAAAATCCTCAGCCTCCAACAAGGTATTTATAATGAAGTGATTATTTAATATGAATATGTCAGAAGGTGGGTCTGTTGCGGATCATTTAAATGCATTTAATATAGTTACTAATCAGCTAAGTTCTATAAAAGTGACCTTTGATGATGAGGCTAGGTCTCTTCTAATGTTGTGTTCATTGCCAAAAATATGGAATGACTTGGTCATGGTTGTAAGTAAATCTGTCTCTTGTTCAAAGAATCTGAAATTTGATGATGTTATTTGTGTTATTCTTAGCAAAAAAATGCGATGGAAAATTATAGGTGAGACATTAGGTAATGTGTTGACTATGGAGAACAAAGGAAGACAAAAGGAAAGAGGAGAGAGTCCAAGGAACCATGGGAATTATAGGAAGGGAAGATACCAATCCAGACTAGGAGAGATAGAGTGTTGGAATTGTGGGAAGGAAGGACATATGAAGAAATACTACAGAGCTCCAAAGAAGAAAAGAGATGGACAACATGAGAAAAAAGAGGAAGCAAATGTAACATGTGATGTGTTACAATATTCTTTGACTCTTTCTTTAGATAATACTATTGATTCTTGGGTAGTATATTCAGGGGATTCATTTCATGCCGCACCCCATAGGAAATATTTTCAAGATTATGTTTAAGATGATTTTGGAAAGTTTTATTTGGGTAATGATGAACCATGCCAATTTTTTGGAATGGGTAAGGTAAAAATGAAGAAAAATAATGGAAACCAATGGTTACTGAAAGAGGTGAGGCATATACCAGATATGAAAAAAAATCTAATTTCAATAGGGAAGTTGACAAGTGAAGGTTGTATGTCTATATTTACAGATAAGGCATGGAAGGTCACTAAAGGATCACTGGTAATGGAAAAATGAGAGAAGGTAGGTACATTGTATTTATGTACTATTAATGCTAAATATTTGATCTATTTAGCTTCTAAAGGAGTGGATACAACATTGTTGCATCATAGGATTGGACACAAGAGTGAGAAGGGGATGCAAATAATTCACAAAAGGAATTTGTTTCCAGATATTAAACAAGTTGATTTGGATTTCTGTGAGCACTATTGTTGGCACTAGGCCGAAGAGGAAAGAAGAACGATCGTAGAAAATAAAGCGTGAAGAAAACTGAAGTAACAACTGGTAGAAGAACAACACGCGTGTATGCAAGAAAGTGTGCACAAAAGAAAGAGACAACTGGAGGAGGAGCAACACGCGTATGGGAGAAAGAATTAACATAAGAAGGGTTAGGGTTTTTGTAATATTCTGAAAGAGGTTGAAGAGCTCGAAATGTATAAATATAGATACAAAAGTATCATATAGAGTAGTTCGTTAGTAGTTGTGAGCGATTTTCTGTAATTTTTTGAAGCGGTACGAACTGATTGGTAAGATGTTGAGAAAATAAGACCCAAGGAGGGGTGGATATGAGGATTAGACTGCAGGTCGCGGAGCCTGGTGTGATCTAGTTCGACTCGCATAGATCCTACCTGATTTTGTGGAGAATTGTAAGTGCGAGGCGCCGAAAATGTAGAACTATCATAATACAATACCCAATAGCTAAATCTTTGTGGACGTAGCCCAGGAGGGGGTGAACCACGGTAAATCTCGTGTAATGTGTTAAATGTATGCACGATTCTTCTTTCTTTCAACAATTGATGGTTAAACTTGATTGATGAGTTATTACTTGGTTATGAATCTACTTATAGTTAACTGTAATTAACCTGTGGGATATTCGTATGCGAATCCAAGGAATAAGTAATCTCCCTTACGACTCATGGTATCTGACCCTATCTGAGGAACCCCTATCCCATTCTCTATCCTAGGCTGTATACACCTGAGTCTTACAACCACCCATTTAAAGCTATCTCGGGTGAGACTGCACAATTCTTTCTGGCGCTGTGTTGCCTTTTGGTTTACTAGGAGGGCTGATAGTTTTAGAGTCTTTGTTGGAACCCCAAGTGACATGAAATCTGGGTCAATAACTCAGGAAACCCCCGAAGGGAATAAGTAACCAAAAAATGGTTCCATTGTCATGTTAAGAGGAACAAAAAAGGACCGAGTAAATGAGATGGAATGAATAAAGAGCCAAAGGAAGAGCAATGAACCGTTAAAAGGGGATGTTGAGACCTTGGAACCCCACGAGAGAATAAATCGAGGGCTGGTTGAGAACCACAGAGCTAGATTTTGCACAAAAAGACAATAGAAACCCCAGGATCACATCGCATAAATACCTGGATAAATACGTATTTACGGATCTACACGAAGTTTTTTTCTATGATTTCCCGCATCTACTATAGGAGTGGATCTTAAGGTTAAAGGATACCCACGTGACGAACCAGATTCGATAGCTAGATTGGACTCCAGTACAGATCCAACAGTTGCAGTAGGTGAACAACAAATTCACCCGCATAGTCGACTTTTGGATTGATAGTATTGTGGAAGGATTTATCAAAGAATTCACGGTAGACACAACAAAGT
Source organism: Picea engelmannii (assembly GCA_009831015.1). Taxonomy (NCBI): domain Eukaryota; kingdom Viridiplantae; phylum Streptophyta; class Pinopsida; order Pinales; family Pinaceae; genus Picea; species Picea engelmannii. The sequence continues at coordinate 90,509 of ML824208.1, read as the reverse complement.
CATGCAGCGCAGCTGAGCAAGAGTTCCTACAAGGACCTAGAGGAAGGTACATCTGATCACTATATACTTCTATCAAGATATTGCTATATAAAAAAGGTGTGATGACAATGGAATCAGACAACTAGACTTCCTTGCGTGCATGGGGGAAGGGGGGAAGAACTGACAGAGAAAGGAGGAATGGAAGGAGGGAAGGATACAGAGAAGAAGGAGGAGGAACTTTTGGAACCAATCTTGATGGATGATGACCAACTCAAGTGGATATTGGCGTCATTAGGAATGACGCGTAGCGGAGAATCCTACCAATATAAGGTGAATACCAAGAAGAGAGCCATAGCCGAGAGGGAAGGCTTGGACAACGATGAGGAAGAGGTAGAGGATCTTCGGGCTGTGGAGCATATTGAGGAAATCCTGTGCACCACATATGAGAGGAAAACAAGAGGCCCAAGAACAGGAGAAGACGACAACCATTCCTTCAATATTAATGTCAGTTTGGAACCCATAAAGCCATGTGTGACCAATACACCAAAAATAACACCGCCGTTTAGACAACCAAAGTTTGAAGTAAGTATGACAACAGGAAGTACATTGACACAAAGGGAAACAACTAGAGGAGCCAGTTCAGGTAACCTTAGTCAAATATCTACACTGCATAGAGGAGGGACTAGCTTAGTATTTGGAATGGCAGGACACGACCCTACTATCAGATTACCAAAGTTTTGAGGAGAAGCAACAAAATACCCTGAGAATCATCTGTTCATTTGCGCCAAGATCTAGGAAGCAAAGCAAATCACTGATGAAGATACTAAACTCGCCCAGCTAGCGATCACGCTATGGGACCGCGCACTAGACTAGTACATGAGTCTAGACACGAACAATGTTCCTGGAACGATAAGGACACTGGAGAACATTAAGAAACTACTGATCAATGAGTTCTAGAAGCCGAGCTCAAAGGATCAATACATGAATGAGATGATCAAAATACGACAGAAACTAGGATAATCGGTATGGGAGATTGATCAAAGATTCAAGCGATTAAAAGGAAAGTTAAAATACCTTATGACTGATATGCAACATCGGTACCTGTTTTTAAACTCACTAATCCCACACTTAAAATATCCGTTATGACAAAAAAATATTCATACGCAGGAAGAGGCTCTGTAGGAAACCCTGGAATTGGAAGAGAATCAGTACCAGCAGATAGACCCGGCTATCGAAGAACCAAAGGAGGACCTAAAGAACTTAACATTTCAACTGAACTAGAATAAGAACAAGGACAAATGAGAAGTAGTTTGGTGCACTACCTGCAGGATGGAAGGAGACCATAAGTATGAATGCCCAACATTCGCATAGTATATGGAGAGAAGAATGCCAAACTCACTACCACAGGGAGGATTATGGTGCGAAATATGTAAGAAACCGTGTCATGACCCTTACCACTACACGATGATGCAAAAATACCAAACAGTCCCCAAAACCTCATATTGCACCTTTTGCAAGTCAATAGGCCATGACTAAAAAGATTGCAGAACTATGGAGCTGATGGGGGAAAGAACATCAGACGCACACAGGGTACAAGCAGAAATGATGACTGGGCAGGCAACACCACAGTTCAATCAAGCCCTAACACCATACAACATGACACAACAATAGTATAATACCGCGCCACAACCTTACAATAACGTGCAACCGTAGTACAACTCAGCACAACCCTAGTACAATTACAAGAAGTATAACCAAGTACCATAGTACAAACCATCGCGAGGTGACCGTGCAGCTTATAGAGGAACAGGGTGAGCCAGAGGAGGTTTCATACATGGCAGAGGACCTGTCACATGTCACAATTTCTAGCAACCATGACATTATGCACGGGTGTGTCCACTGCCACCAATGACTTGTATGTATTGTCGTGAATTGAACCATGATACAGAGGACTGTCCAAAATTACTTGGAAAAATCCAGGAAAAAAGGAACCAAAACAACCAGAACGTTCAGTGGATTTCAACCGAAGCAAGGGATGATGGTCGGAACATCAATATAGTCACTCGAGGAGGAACGAAAACAGGGAACGATGCAGTTCAACAGGAACCAACGCAGAACCAATGGATAAAGAGGAACACCGACCCCAAGAGGCAATTCGACGCGCATAAGGAGAAGGAGATTTTTACAGAAGCTCGACAATAATTCCAGAAGGAGAACATTGCGCCAACCACACAGAAGAGCATAGAATCCCCGAAATACGAAATGCCGCCATCAATGGACCATACCAACCGAATACAACCCGAGGAACAAGTAAGTATGATCAAATACTTTTTGCAATCATGCATCAAAATTTTGAATGATCCTTCATCTGTCAAGATATTACAAAACATCCTAGAAAAATGTAGTGGCGAGACAAAACAAAAGCCAGAATTGAAAACTGTCAACCACCTACACAGAAGCAGGGAATTTGGATTAAATGATAACATTGGGGATTTCAATATGGGAGATATTATACTAGATCTAGGATCTGAAGTAAATGTACTACCAAAAGCTACATGGAAATGCATGGGAGAACCTACACCGAGATATTCAACAATTCAATTAAAACTAGCAAATCAACATAGAGTCCTACCAATAGGTAGTCTGAAAGGAGTGACGGTAGACCTGGATGGGGTATGCACTAAGGTAGACTTTGAAGTCATTGAAATAGTAGATGACACAACACCCTACCCGACGCTACTTGGTCTAGATTGGGCGTTCGATAACTAGGCCATAATTAACTTAAAAACCAGAAAAATGACATTTTAGTCAGGGGACTATAGGGTCATATCCCTACTTGACCCATCAGAAGGTGAGAGGTTTGTAGAACCCACTTTCCTAGATTTGGAAGAGATCGACCAGTTGTATAGAACAACTACGCGCGATGCGGATTACATAAACCCGATTGCAGATGGAGTACGTAGTTGGCGAAGCATTACTTCGTGCACAATAGACTCAACCACTGGGTTAGAAAACTGGCAGCAAAGACTACACAAAGTATCCACGAGAAGGTGTTCCAGAATAGACCGCACAGTAAGATGGATTGGCACAGAAATCAGAGAACCACCCAACTTTTACGGGCTAAATGATTTGGAAACTTTCTTGACACAATATGAAGACAAGGTACTAGAAAACCAGACATTGCTAGCACTGGATTTATCACTTAATGCTACACCCACCAGATGGTGGGGTGCACACAAAGAAACTATCAAAGATTGGTACCAATGTAAGCGATTACTGTGCATAAGGTTCAGAGAAGAACAAACTTGTAACAAACAACAAAAATATGACGGACTAGGCACACCAACAGAACACTTGGAGGTGTGTCAAACGTTGTGGAAAATGACGCCACTAGAGGAATGGTCTCACCACTTCATTCATAATTTAGAAGGCATACCAACGAATTGGTATACAGACCAGGAAATGCATAAAGGAACCAAGACATGGGTAACACTCCAACAGAAATTTACAATCACTTTCTCATTCGACCATGAGAACCCCAACATAGACGCGGCCCTGAAATAGATCAGAAACATCATAGTCATTGAAGAAAAAGAAGTAGAAACTATCACATAGGTACAACAACAAAAGAAACAAACAATTAAGGATATACTGTCATGCTACCATGTACAGGAGGAAGCTTCGGATGAAGACAATCCACGCGATATTCAGATCGAAGAAGTCAAAGGCGAGAGAGATGTGGAAGGACCACCCTTAGAGTCAGAGGTCATCTCTGCTCCAATCAAGGTAAATAAGGTTAACATAGGGACCACCGAGCAGCCCAAGATGGTCAACATTGGAGACTACTGGGATGGATAGACACTATAAAGCATCACATAATTGTTGCACGAATACAACAACCTCTTTCCCACAACCTTTACAGAGATGAAAGGCATATCATGAGAATTAGGAGAAATGAAGATACCACTCAGACCTGATGCGAGACCCATTAAACAATGACCATATAGATTGAATCCCATATATAAACATAAAGTTAAAGACAAGATCGACAGGATGCTCGAGGCCAACATCATCGAACCAGTCGAAGAATCAGAATGGATAAGTCCAATGGTAGTACAGGAAAAAAAACAAGGAAGAGGGATCAGAATATGCGTTGACTTGCGGAAGTTGAATATTGATGCATGCCTACATGACCCATTCCCCATGCCATTCACGGATGAAGTACTAGAGAATGTAGGAGGCCACAAAGCTTACTCATTTATCGATGGATTCTTAGGATATCATTAGATTAAGATAGCACAGGAGGATAGACACAAGACCACGTTCATGACAGAATGGGGATCTTATCAGTATACGGTCATGTCGTTCAGACTGAAGAATGCACCCGCGATCTTTTCTAGAGTAGTCATCGAAACATTTAAGGAGTTCATCCATCAATTCCTAGAAGTATACCTGGATGATTGGGCGCTCTACATCATGTTAAAAAATCATGTGGAAGTGTTATGACTGATGCTAGAATGATGCAAACAGTGCCAGATATAACTAAATATCAAGAAATCCATATTTGGGACATCGTTTGGGATACTATTGGGACACATAGTATGAAAACAGGGTTTGCTAGTGGATCCATCCAAAATCCCAGTCATTGTTAATCTACCAGCGCTAAAAAAAATCCTCCAACTCAGAGAAACATTATTGTAATGTCCCCAAGGCCGAGCCCTGTTGTAAATCATGTCTATGAACTATAAAGCTTGTTTATGAACTGTAATTCAAGTTTATAAGGCTGCTAAGCCAAGTTATATAAGTTGGTGGGCTTATGTATTATTAGGCCAAAGAGCCTAAGTGTTAAGGCCGGAAGCCTTATTTTGTATATGTAATCATGGAGAACATTAATAAAAATATAAGCACCGATGCATGCAGAACGACCACGATGAATGAGTGATGGGGGACTAAGCTTCCACATAATGGGTAAGGGATTCGGGGCTGGAAGGTTGGAAAGAGAGGCTAAGTGTTGAGCCTAGGGGCTTAAGTCCTTGGGAATACTATTTTAATATTATTCCAAAAGCCATTTGAAATATATGTTTTGTCTTAAGTTCCTGGAGAGGAATGCATGCTGATGGAGTGCATGCAACTTCATGGGTGACATGTATCGACCCAGGTACATGCAGTTAAAAAACT
>ML824208.1:28122-76959 GCA_009831015.1 Picea engelmannii | reverse complement strand
TTAGTTTTAGTTTGATTTTTGTTTATAACTCTGTTGTTTCTCTTTCTAACCTTTTACTTCACAGCTGTCATGCCTAGCAGAGCCCAACTGGGCATGTAAGCACTCTTAATTTGCTCATCAAGTGACGAATTGGGTGCAAACACTTTGTTTTCCAACTGCAACTGGAAGGAGGCTCCAACCCCCTAGTTTCTCAGGCTACAACCTGAGGGAAGCTCCAACTCCCCAATTATCTAGATACAACTAGAAGGAGGCTACAACCCCTTGTGTTCTCCGAGTACAATAGGAAGGTGGCTACAACCACCTGTCCTTGCCCTATCCAACCACCCGTAAATTCAAGTAGAATGATGGAACCACTGTCACACTATCACTGTGAGATATACTATTGTAAACCTGTACCAATCAACCTGTAATCAACCTATAACAACCTGTACCAATAACCTGTGCCAACATGTACCATACATCAACCTGTACCATAAACAAATGGATCAACCATGCACCAAACCTGTACAAATAAAATGTCACAATAACCTATCCAAACAACGTGTAATCAACTTGTACCATAAACAAGTGCATCAACCATGCACCAACCTGTACCTCAACATGTACCATCAACGAGTGCATCAACCATGCACCAAATATGTACCAATCATGCATCAAATACACATAAAATATGACTCATCAAGATGTACCAACATCATCAACTATACACCTCATGTATGTGCCAACTCATCAACTACTTGTCTCAACCATGTACCTAACATGTACCTCAACCAAAAGCCCTCATCAATTTCATCATCCAAATATGATCAAATCACATATACCTAAAAGACTATACCACAAGTCTGTACCTCAAACCATGTTCTAGAACCTCACTGTTATACAACCTCTATCTGTACCAATAACTTCAACAACATAACTCAACCAAAATCCCTCAAACATGAACCAATACTAAACTTCAGTAGATCTTCCTCAGATCAACTCTACAACAAGTCATAAACTCCCAAGAGGGAATCGAACATATTTACAAGGAAAACCCTCAACTTGATTCATAAATTCAACACTACACATATAAAAACAATACCCTTTTTTCTTCTTGTAGAATATTTTTGCTGCATTTTTACTGCCGCGAATCCACTGCCGTGATTTTTCTGCCACACTTTTTTTGCTGCGGTTTTTCTGCAGCAGTTTTCCTGCCGCACTTTTCCTTATGCGATTTTTATTCCGCACTTTTTCTGCTGCACTTTTTCTTCCTTAGTTTTCTTGCCACACTTTTCCTGCCTCACTTTTTCTGCTACAGTTTTTCTACCGCACTTTTTCTGCCACAATTTTCCTACCGCACTTTTCCTGCCACACTTTTTCTGCTGCAATTTTTCTCTATCAATAATACCTGCCCAAATAACCTTTCAAAAAAATAGATATTCAATGATATTCAAGTGTAATTTTAATGAGATACCCTTGCTTCTTATTTATACTTTTATGTAGCTTCCTCAAGGGGTTACCTTCTAACCATCTTAACCCACTTTCCTTATTTTAGGGTTAACCCAATTATAACCACTTTTCCACTTAACTTAACCACTTTCCATAATTAGTAAGTTCTCCATTAAATTTATTATTTAAGTAATTTATTTTTCATCCTCTTTGACTTATAGTACACACATCACTTCACTTTATTATTTAAATAATTTCTTCTTTGCAAACACTTTGACTATGTTGACGTTTTGGGGCTTCTAGATGACTCATGAGGGTTCTCCAACTTCACATGGCCATAACTCTCTAATCGTGAGGAGTTATGTGATTTTCCACATACCACCACAAATGGTATGACATGTACTATCCATCTAGAATAGTTTTACCTACAAATATATCAAAACTCATACCATTATCCATCAAACAAACTTGGATCCATTACCTAAACCTTTGTGATACCGAAATTCGCTATCGGACTTTTTTCAAGGGTCGACATCAGTGACATATAGTAAGCTACCAATCATTGATCTGTATTGCCTATGGTATGTATACTTTGAATCATCATCTTTGCTCAACTTGCAAATGGTTTTCATAGGAGTGGTAACTAGTTTGCAATATTCAATTCTAAACTTCTTTAACATTTCTTTGATATACTTAGTTTGAGAAATAAAAATTCCTTGGTTTCTTTGACATATCTGAAGACCCAGAAAGAAGGATAGTTCTCCAAGTAATGAAATTTCAAATTCATTCTGCATATCCTTTGCAAATTTATGACTTAACCTATTATCATCACTTCCAAAAATAATATCATCAACATAAACTTCAATTAATAAAATACTATCTTGATTTACCTTGATGTAGAGGTTGTTGTCTGCACTTCCTTTTCTAAACCCTGTCTGTTATAGATATTTATCTAGTCTAGAGTACCATGCTCTAGGAGTCTGTTTTGGACCATATAAGGCCTTCTTCAATTTACACACATAATATGCGTTCTATGACAACTGAAATCCTTTTGGTTTTTCAAAGTAGACTTCTTCTTCATCTTATGCTTCTTCTTCATAAAGTTGTTCCATTGATTCATTTTCTTCTTCCTTTAATTCTTGTCCACCTGTTTAATCAATTGTTACATTGATTCTTTCCACAACTTTGTTCCACCTTAGATTGTAACACTTGTATTATTTCCTTGTACTTGAGTAACCAACAAGTACTCCTTTGTCCACACGAGAGTCAAAATTCCCCATTCCGCCATCTTCTCTTTTGATGTAGCATTTGCTTACAAATACTATGAAGTGCTTCACATTTGTTGGTATTCCTTTCCATAGCTCATATGAAGTTTTTTCATTGTTGTTTCTGATCATTACTCTATTTTGAATGTGAATTGTTGTATGCATTGCATGTGTCCAAAAAATATATGTCAATTTTGAATCCATTAGAATTGTTCAAGCCATTTCTTATGTAATTATCATTGATCATGATAATTTTCTGTTGTCTCTGAACCACTCTCTGAACCAATCTATGAATCCATACTCTCATCCACTGTCATATATCTGTCCAAACCTGCTAAGTGTTCTTATGAATCCATCTATGTCCATACTGTCCAAGACTCTACTGCACATTATCCATAATGTTGACCCATTTATCACTGTACTATCATGAATTATTCACTACTACAACTGATTGTACTTCTACTAACTGACTGCTCTGGATCTGTCTATTCAAACTCTGCAAGCTGCTCGAAGGATAGTTCTTTGGTCTATCACAACTATCGCATAGACTCCCCCTATCTAATATTCATGTTACCTGGGAGTCTCTAATTCGGATGGATCAGAACAATTCGTTCTCTAATGTGTATTCATCATCATCTTCATTGGTAGATTCATCATCTCTTTGAGCTCTTACTTCTTTATTTATGTCCGTGGATTCATCTTTCACTACAATTACCGAGAGTACAATTTCTTGAACCTGTTCCTTATTTACCTGCCCTTCTTTTATTTGAGTTGTTTTCCAAACCTTTATGTATATGACATCTTTCTTTTTCTTTGTAGAATTTTCTTCATCTCATTTTATTGCCAATCTTGCGATCTCTGGGACCTGGTATTTGTTCACCTGTTCTTCGTGTTTTCGTATCCATACTTTCTTACATATGATATCAATGTTATCTTTCATGGAAGTATCGATCATGCTTCTACAATCACTAGCTATGTGTCCATAGTTATGACATTTGTAACATTCAATGTTACATGGGGCCACATAGGAATTTCTTGCTTGAACATTTCTTTTATAATCCCCGCAATCTGCAACCTTATGTCCAAAGTTAGTACAATAAAAACAATGACTATAAAATAAATTTGCATACGTGGGAGTGAATGATCTTCTTTGTGGTGTAGTCCTTCTAAATTTTTTCCTTGACTGATCATGATCATGATTGAAGCTTCTTTGTGGATTGAAAATGGATGGTCTTCTGAATATGTTCGTCAATAGTTTTCCTATATTATGGTTGACCATGATTCCTTCCTTTGAGTACTTCTGCATAACTCTTTCTATTTTCTTCATTCTTCTTTTCTAGCAACCTAGAGTGCTTCTCTTCATTCTCTGTAACTGATGTGGATGTTTCTGTCTTTTCAACATTCTTGTTGAGCTTGACAATTTTAATTCTCAATGTGACAACTTCTTCTTCAAGCTTCTCAACCTCTTCTTCTTTATTCATTATCTGAGACTTCATGACTTCTTCTGTTCTTTTCGCTTCTTCAAGATGAATTTTTAATGTGATTATTTATTCTTCAAGTCCTTTCTCTTCTTGACCAAACTCTGCCTCAAGCTGGTTTAGTTTGTTAGTTCTTTCCTTAATATGATCTGTCAATATATTCTCTCTCATTTTCACTTCTTCCTTCTATGCTTCTAAGTTGGCTTCCAAATACTTCTTTTGATATTCAATATTTTCTTCGATCTTTCTGGCTTCTTCTAGCCGAGTTCTTAAGTTCTCGATGACCTGTTGGGATTCTTAAAAAATGTGAACACTTTCCTTTTGTTTCATCAATTCTTTCTTGACTAACGTGTTTTCTTCTCTTAGTTCATCTAAAGAACTAATTAATTCTTCTTCATAATTGTCTTCATTTTCAATTAGTTTTTCTGTCTCATTTCCTTCATGGAATTCTATTTCAAGATGTCCGCGTTTTCCAAAATTAAAGAAAAACAACATACCTCTGGTGATTATGTACTCTTCATCTTCTGAATCTGTTTGACACGGTGAACATAATTCTTCTTGATCTATATCTGCATCTTCTTTGTCAATTTCTGAATCTGCGATGGGTGAAGAATATGTGTCATGTAACTTATCCCAAAGTTCTTTGGCTGATGAAAATTTACCAACCTTTTCTCTTATCGGATTAGGTAATCCTTCCCAGATGAAATCCATTGATATTTCGTTATTTTTCTTCAATTCCTTCTTGGCTTCAGTATTTTCCCTTTTTGAACTATCATATCCTGTAACAACTGATAGCCAAATATAATGTCCTCGTGTCTGTAAAAATACTTTCATCATTCTTCTCCACATGTCATACTTAAAACCATTCTGACCATTAAACATTGGTACTCCATTCTCATAATAATCCATGATCTCCTTCTAGTGGTTAAACTGTTTCTTGAAGGAACTGTCTTTGAAACCAATTGTTGGATTACTGAGAGGGGGGGTGAATCAATAATAGAACAATTTAATCCCTTTTCACCATAAAATAAAAGTGTTATATCAATGTAGCATTATCATCCAATAGTTGCAGAGTAAATAAACAATGAACAAATGATAAATCACACACATACACAATACACCAATGTTTTATGTGGAAATCCAAAGCGAGAGAAAACCACATAATGATTTTTCTTATATGTCTTTAAGAATTACATTCATTGGAAGCACCAACTTTCTTTGTTTTCCAGCTGCAACTGAAAGGAGGCTCCAACCCCCTAGTTTCTCAAACTACAACCTGAGGGAAGCTCCAACTCCCCAATTATCTGGCTACAACCAGAAGGAGGCTACAACCCCCTATGTTCTCCGACTGCAACCGAAAGGTGGCTACAACCACCTGTCCTTGCCCCGTCCAAACACCCTTAAATATAAGTAGAATGATGGAACCACTGCCACACTATCACTATGAGATACGTTGTTGTAAACTTGTACCAATCAACCTGTAATCAACCTATAACAACTTGTACCAATAACCTATGCCAACATGTACCATACATCAACCTGTACCATAAAAAAATGCATCAACCATGCACCAAACCTATACAAATAACCTGCCACAATACCCTATCCAAACAAATTGTAATCAACCTGTACCATAAACAAGTGCATCAACCATGAAACAACCTATATCTCAACTTGTACCATCAATGAGTGCATCAACCATGCACCAAATATACCAATCATGCATCGAATACACATAAAATACGACTCATCAAAATGTACCAACATCATCAACTATACACCTCATGTATGTTCCAACTCATCAACTACTTGTCTCAACCATGTACCTAACATGTAAATCAACCAAAATCCCTCATCAATTTCATCATCCAAATATGATCCGATCACATATACCTCAAACACTATACCACAAGTCTGTACCTCAAACCATGTGCTAGAAACTCATTGTTATACAACCTCTATCTGTACCAATAACTTTAGCAACATACCTCAACCAAAATCCCTCAAACATGAACCAATACTAAACTTCAGTAGATCTACCTTAGATCAACTCTACAACAAGCCATAAACTCCCAAGAGGGAATCGAACATATTTACAAGTCAAACCCTCAACTTGATTCATAAATTCAACACTACACATATGGAAACCATACCCTTTTTTCTTCTTGTAGCGTTTTGTTGCCGCGGTTTGCTTCCGCGATTTTTCTGCTGAAATATTTCTGCTGCATTTTTTCTGCCGCAGTTTTCTTGCTACGATTTTTTTGCTGCACTTTTCCTGCTGCAATTTTTCTACCACACTTTTTCTGACACAGTTTTCCTGCTTTCTTCCTTAGTTTTCTTGCCACACTTTTTTTGCCACACTTTTCTGGCCGCACTTTTTCTGCCACAATTTTTCTGCCGCTCTTTTTTTGCCACATTTTTCTTGCTACACTTTTTCTGTTGCAATTTTTCTCTATCAATAATACCTGCCCAAATAACCTTTCACAAAAATAGATATTCAATGATATTCAAGTGTAATTTGAATGAGATACCCTTGCCTCTTATTTATACTTTTATGTAGCTTCCTCAAGGGGTTACCTTCTAACCATCTTAACCCACTTTCCTTATTCTAGGATTAACCCACTTATAACCACTTGTCCACTTAACTTAATTACTTTCCATAATTAGTAATTTCTCCATTAACTTTATTATTTAAATAATTTCTTTTGCATCCTCTTTGACTTATAGTACACTCATCACTTCACTTTATTATTTAAATAATTTATTCTTTTCAAACACTTTGACTACTTTGACCTTTTGGGGCTTCTAGATGACTCATGAGGGTTCTCCAACTTCACATGGCCATAACTCTCTAATCGTGAGGAGTTATGTGACGTTCCACATACCATCGGAAATGAAATGACATGTTCTATCCATATAGAATATTTCTACCTGCAAATATATCAAAAGTCATACCATTATCCATCAAACAAGCTTGGGTCCATTACACAAACCTTTGTGCTACTGGAATTCTCTACCAAACTTTCTTCAAGGGTTGACATCAATGAAAACCAACCCAATTAATAAACAGGTATTTATTCGAGAAATATACTGACATAAGGATATATGGAACAGAAATTGAACCTTTCAGATTGCCCAAATTTCTTACACTATGGATTTTTTCCTTAGAATCCATAAGAAAAATTCTTAATTCAGATGATATTCATTTTGTTTTAAAAAAAGAGGAATAATTTCAAGTTGAAAAGAGAAGTGGGACCTTTTATTGTGAACGATAGAAAATATTTACAGGTTGGAGAATCAATTTTGCAATGATTGAATCTTGAGCAAGGAGAAACATGGAAGTATGATCCTTTTGGAATCATATCATCCAAAATACAAGAGTTTGGATTAACTTCCTATGAACACCATAGAAAACCTCAAGTGGATCATATAATGAACCTGTACAGTTGGAAATATGTTCAGAAGATTATTCAGGGGAAAATACATAATGTATCTCAGGTTTCTCAGACAATGGTCATTGATACACCCCAACAACAAGAGAAATAATTTAAAATAAGTTTTCTAGAGGAGCTTCAAGCTATCTCAGAGTAGGAAGATGAGCATTCTAGGAAGAAGAAAAGGATTGAAGAAAACACAAAGGAAATTTTAGAAGATATTCAAGTTATAGAAGATAGATCGGAAGATACTCAAAAGAAACCTACTTTTACAATAGAGTTTCTTCCATCAACTGTCTTTGATAACATCCAGAATCAAGAAGGTGCAGAATATTAAGAAAACAAACCAAAAAAAATATTTTCAGAATATGACAAAATGAAGGACAAAAATGTACAGATCAAGCAAATTTTTTTGCCTGAACTTGTTCAAGATTATTCTGAATCTAGATTATTGTCTACATTATATTTTTAAAAAGGAATATTAAATTTTTCACTATTAGAACCTATTGATCAAAAGCTTTGAAGTGTTGAAAATTATAAGGAAACAAAATTTTTAGTTGATCTTGAACAAATTTATATAGTTGACAAGATGACCTTGCTTAGAAAAGAAGGAGAAATGGTGAATAGATATGTCATCCAAATGCCTCTTGGTATGAAGAAATTACAAAAGGTAAACAATCAATTGAAGGAACAACTAAGACAGGAAAGGTACTTACGAGGATAAAGAAAATAAGGATTGATGATTTGCAGAAGAAACTCTTGAGACTAAGAGACAATTCTAAGGGTGAGGAGCCAATGCAACAGATAATGATATCAAAATATAATGATATCCTTATACTAAATAATAAGATACATTTGACTGATCTTCATCACGTGCAGAATCCAGAGCTATAAGAAATCCAATGGGAAAACGATAATCTTTTAAATCAAATAGTTCACATGAATGAATCGATCAAATTATATGAACAACAAATTTAAGTTTTGAAATAAGGATCTTCATCATAACAAGTTTCAACATATGTATATTCATCATATGATATAGTTAAGGATTTAAATGAGATAAATTTTAAAGAAATTGAATTGGAAAGATCCAAGAAGGAAGTGTCTACACAAAATGATGAAATTAAAATTATCATAGATCAAATTGCAGAACAAGATAAACAACTTAAGATCTATCATCAAGCTAAGGCTAAGATACAAGAGGATTATGAGTTGTTGAAAACTAAATTAGGAGGAAAATTATATTTGATAGGATCTGGAAATATGCTTTGGGACAATTTTTTTGAGGAAATCGCCAAAATTTGGGATTATATCATAATAATAGATGAAGAATCCAGTTTGGCAAGGAAGGTGGAAAAAGATGTTAAAGCTTCTTTCCAAGAGCTAGGAAACAGATCCGAGACAAATACCAAAATTATTAAGTTACTTAATTCCAAATCAAATGAGGAATTGAGTAAAAAAAGAATTAAAAATTGAATGAGCATGGTCATGGATATTGAAAAGGTTTTTACAAAAAGAAACCTAATTCAACAAGCTCAAAACAAATTAATTCCTTTACAAATAAATATTGAATGGTTTTCTAGCCTTTACAAGAAAATGGTTGAAAAGAGTTTACCAGAATGTTGGGATAAAAATGGAAATTCATTCTCTCTTCAAAATTGCTAGAAATTTTTGATAAAATCTAGAGAGGATACAAGCAAATTCAAAGGAATTACAAGAATGTTAAAAGGTCAAATAATTATTAACCTTCTAGATGAAGACTTCTTCCTTTTATGGAAACTCAAAAATTTATTTGTAATTACCCCAACATATGAAAGATATAATGAAGTGGATATTGTTTATAAGAAAACAAATACTTTTAAATATCCAACAAAGAAGGATTGGGATTGACTCATTCAGTTAGAATGAATTGAAAAATAACTTTTAGCAAAGTCAAGGATTCTGTTCTAGAAATCTTTTATTTTTGCAATTTATGTTGACTTTTAAATAGTTTGCATAACCAATTTTGGTTACAAGTGACATGACTATAAGTATGCACTCGATTGGAATGTAAAGGGACTTTTTTTTCTGCAAGGCCCGAGAAGAAACAATTATTAAGGAAAAGTTTCATTTACAAAGATTAAAAGATTCTTGTTTTCATGATCTGGGTTATGTGCTTCTGAGTAATATGTGCTTCTAAGTTTTCATAATCATTTTCTTTATTTATATTTGCATGATAAGTGTGACCATTTGGTATGACAACCATTGTTGCAACAACAAAGGAAAATCATTAAACATAGATTTCAATTGATTCATTGTAAGTGTTTCTACGACCTATGTTTTATTATTATGCCTTCAAATTTTAAGATAATTTTTCTCTTAAAATTTATTAAAACATATTCATCAAAAGGATATAGTTATGTTTTCTTCCATTGAAGGATAAGTAATATATATTCAATTTGAATACATTATTTATCTTTTCATTGTTGTTTTTCTTTTTCAACCGTCCATCATATTGATAAATTTCAATTAATTCAGTGGAAACAAGCCTTTTATAATATGATAAATATTCATTGATAGTTAAGTAAAAATACTAGTGAGCTACATAAGTTCTTTGTTTAGATACATAAACATTCAAAATAATTGTAAATTAGTATACATTAAAAATTATTAATTCCCTTTTATTGCAAACTAATCATTGACCTATTATGGATAACCTATCACTCACATTTATAACTAGTATTAACTTATTATAAATTAAAACATAGTATGACCATTGTTAATGACCCCAATCCTCCATGCTCTTATGGAGAATGATTATTATCTTATTTGAGCACATTGATATATCTTCATCTATCTACTTGTCATGGATTTTAACTTTAGTTTATGCAGTTATTTAAGAGATCCTCAATTTGGTATAGTAGTTGTACCATTCTTTCTCTTTATAGATACAATGCCTCTAAATTTTAAGAACTTATCTAGACCAAGCAATTTGGTGAAGATATATGCATATTACTCTCGTGTTGCACAATATTGCAAATCGATCTCACCAATTCCAACCAACTGCTAAATGCAGTGATGATGAACCTCCATATAATTACTTAGGAATGGAATTTATATTCTTTTCCAACATTAGTACACTTTGATTGTCACAATAAAATACAATTTCCTAGAACTACTTTACATCTAAATCAACAAGTATCCATCATAAACCATGATGTTTCACAAGTTGTACCTATTCCCAACTTACATGTTCTTTAGTCAAAGAAAGTTCTATAGTCAGATGGTTTTTGGTAAGCCAAGCACTCTGTCAACACTCTACAACTAGAATGTAATGTAAGAACCCTGAATGAGTCATATCAAAAGAAATAAACAAATCATATTTTACTTCAATATTATTGCAACTATGTGATTTTACTTCGTATCAAACTCAAAGCCCAACTTCCCCTTACACCATGCTATGAGATTCTCAATATGACTTGTAAGGATCAGGGCATCCACATATATGACCAACACTAACATATTGGATTTATCAAATAGAGAGTAAAGGTTAGGATCTATAATAGTATTTGGTGAAGCCAAAATTCAAAAAGTACTCATCAATCCATTCGTTCTAAGAACATGGTGCTTGATTCAAAGCATATAGACCCTTCTTAGTGTACATCCCTATGAATGCAAATTGAATGAATGGAATTGTGTCTTGAGGAGGCTCTATCCATGCAAAGTGGTTTTTGGCATATCATAAAGA
Source organism: Picea engelmannii (assembly GCA_009831015.1). Taxonomy (NCBI): domain Eukaryota; kingdom Viridiplantae; phylum Streptophyta; class Pinopsida; order Pinales; family Pinaceae; genus Picea; species Picea engelmannii. The sequence continues at coordinate 65,627 of ML824208.1, read as the reverse complement.
TAATTATGCATATGAGAATTGGGATTACATAATTGACATATATAATCATTATGATATTTCCCTTTCTATTAGAGATGGCTTGAGGCCTAGCTCTATTTATGATGCAAATGATGCTGCACAATTTGCAGAACTCTCTACACAGTATGAGCTCACTTGTCGTGCTTGGGAGAAGGATTTACATGTTATGAATGAAGGACTTGGCCATATCCCAATGCACAAGATCCCCAAAAATATGAAAAAATAGCTAGATTGGTGTAATGAGACCCCATTTTACACCCTTGGCATGTTGAAGAGAATGGGTATGAAATATGATGAAGATAATGGGTATGGAGATGCAAAAGAAGCTATGAATCATGGTATGGATGAAATGAGTGTTGAGTTTGTTTCCGCAAAGAAAATAGTCAGTGGGGAGTAGTGGGGAGAAAGTACTGGAGGAGAAATATACATACCTCAACACCATGTAGCATAAGGAAAGAATACACTCACTACCTGATGGAATTGTGTTATAAATATAGAGGTAACTAGAAATTTCTTTTGTATCATAGTATATATAGAATAATGGCTGGCCATATTATTAACATCTAACTCGTGGTAATATGTTTGCATGTCTTTAAGCCGCTGGAGAAGTTCAATTGTGAAGCACTCAAATAAATCAGGTTTAGTTAATTTACATTATCAATAATTTAGTATGCTATTTTTAAATTTTTTTATGCTACTATTAGGCAAGTAAAATTTTATTTTGATCACAAGGAAATCAAACCATGGAGACTCTGGTGTGAATATATATTTTTTAATGCAAGGAAAAACTTGCTTTATTTTTTTTCCACTTTTCCATTTACAACATTAAATAAACACTTACTAATTGTAGAGACACCAGGGGTTCTTGCCTTGTTTCCACCACTAGATAAGTTGTGGTTGTTGATAGGGGAAGGATGAGAAAGTCCCCTTGAGCACAATACTTTCATATTTTAATGGGGACTAAGAACTGAAATGGTCTAAAATTGGAGATATGATTGAATTTCCTCCGGGGATAAGTAATATCTCAGGTAAGTTTGAATGGTTTTGAATTCATGTTGTTTTTTGGGGTCTCAACTAGTGCACCAATTATAATGGAACATGGAAGCCCAAAAAATAGTCACAAAATGCATCTTGTTTATTATTTAACATTAGCAATAATATATATGTAAATCTAAGACAAACTAAGGCCACAATAAATCTCTGGGTTTAAGCAATATCTTTACCAAGATTCCATTCTTGATGTGGTATACCCCTCTAGAATGGTATATCTTTCTTTTTAACAAGAATTGAACAAGGACTTTGAATTAAAAGGCTGCGTCATAGGCAAAGCAACTGTCAAAATTTACAAAAAAATTATTGAGAGCACTCGAGCACAATTTTGTTTTCTGAATAATATACAAAACAAATAAAGACTTATAATTTCGGGCAGTGAAACTTCCATATATTCTTATCTATTTTCCTAATAAAAATATGCATTTAAAATGCTACATTAAGCTACAATTTCTATCTACCAATCATGTATTCCATATGTTCATGGTGTATTTCCTTCTATTTCCATTGTTTCTGCTCCATGTCCTCTTTGTGCTTCACCTACTCTGTCTCTGAAATAGTTTCATTCCTATTCCATCATATTTAATCTTTGCAGAAGTGTTGTTACTATTTATTCTAGTTCCTGAAGTATTTGTCTTTCAGTTTCACATTATTGAAGATGTTGTACTTCTTGTTCAAGCTTCTCAGTTTTTTGGATCATCCTTAGCATTGTTTGTTCCATTTCTCTTGATTGTTGATTCTCCTTAATATTTTTTTGTGTTATGTTAAGGAGGAGTGACACAATATTTTCCATATTTCTTATTCTCACTGCATTCTCACTATATTGCGCATGCATTCCTTCCAATATTGCCTCAAAATTCTTCAAACATCCTTTGAACTTGACATAGAAAGGATCCATTGTAATGGAAATATCCAAGCTCACTATTCTATTATCCCCGATCTCTGTGATGAAATCACATTGTAGAAAGTTCACTAAAGGATAAAATAAAAGTATTTCCCAACATGAGTTGTACTGGGGGTTGACAAGTCCATGAAGCAAATCCGAGAAGGCCGCAGAAGAGAAAGGAACGATGAATGGGGGTCAAACTAAACCAGGAGAAGTCTGAAGGTTTAGAGAGAAAGGGACCAAGGAAAACGTCCCAAGGGAATGATGCGAGAGGGGTTGGGGAAATAGGGAAGGGTTAAGGGCCGAGAGGGATGAAAGGATATGGATACAATAGAGGGAAAGGGAATATTGATAGAGAGAAATATATGAAGAAACCAAAAAAAGGAAACTGAAGCAGAGGGTGAGAGAAGGAAGGTGAGGTAGTGAAAATAAGTTTAGATAGATTCAAGAAATAATAAAATTCACATCTAAGAAATCTATTTCTTTCCAAGTCCAATATCTTCCTATACAAAGTTTTAGCAACCTTCACATAGATAACTTGTGTGTAACTAGATATTGATGGACGTTGATCACAGAGAATGCATAGATCTGAAGAAGGGAAGTCGCTTAACTCATACCTGTGACCTAGGCCAAGATTCCAAAACCAAAGGATTGGACCTGATGTGTTCCCCATTCTCGAGCTCACAAATATCTGGGTTTCACACATGTTAGGGTTGGAAACATGGATTTAATGGTTAGAGATGTGATAAGACCGCTACACCACTCCCAACGATGTTCAATCTTCAACATAACGACCTATTTTTTCCATATATATATATTGCACATACATCATTGGAATTCTTGAGCTTGGGGTATTAAAATCATAAGATGGATTTAATGGTGAAATATGTGATAAGACCACTACATCACTACCAATGATGTTTCCTCTACCATGTCACAACCTATATTTTCCATTTATATATATTTTAAAATTTTTATGGACTTCCAACGACTTGTTCATCGACATGCCGACGACATGGTCATTTCTCTTTGGATGAAGGTTCATTTTTATTTGAATAAAGGGTTGTTTCTCTTTCGATGAATGAACATTTCTCTTGCGATAAACAATCCTTTCTTTGTCGACGAATGGTCATTTCTTTTTCAATGAACGATTGTTGCTCTTTTGACGAATGTTAGTTTCTAGTTCGACGTCAAATTTTCATGCTTTAGACGCGTGCTTTTTGGAGATTAGAGGTAGTTTGTGTGATCATGCGACACTTTTTTGTCGTATCTTTGACGAACTATTTTTTGAAGCTACGACATAACCAAAGTCTTTGTAGTTCTGACATTCATGCAATAACAAAAATAAGTTCAAGTTTTCATCTTAAGACCAACGATCGACCGACGAATATTTTGTCAGACGTTTGATTAATGATTTCTTTGGAAGTGGAATCTGACTATCGATGAACGAGTGTTCATCGATAGAGTGACACCATCATAACGATGAAAATAGGGTTGATGCGTTCATTGGAATCTTGACGTGTTTGCGACACAAAGTTGTCAATAAAGTGTCGGAAAATTGGCCCAATGTAGTAGTGAGAGTAGGTTATTACTTAATGTATAGTTATTTATTAAGAAAGGGATACTAAGTATTTAGAGTGTGTAATAAATAATATAAGGTGGTCTCATTAAATAAGGTCCACTAGGTAGTTTATGTAGCCTCATTAATGAAGTCCCACTAGATGGCTAGGGTTTGGAATAAACATAAAATATTTATAGTAGTAGAAGCTATGTAATCAAGTACCAAGGGATTGATATTATGTTGGAGATTTACTTAATTGGATGTTTCCCCCTTAAAGAGGCATGTGAACATTGCTTCCTATTCATAATAGCAATAAAATATATTCCTATTGTTGATCCGAAATTGATCTGAACCGATGAATTAGTGTAAGACTCAATACTTGCACAATTAATGACGAAATTCATGAAGGTTAGAAAAAATGTAAACCAATGTAAATGTAAATGTTGAATGAGACAAATGTGACAGGAAAAAAGAATAATTAAATGAAATAAAAAAAATAAGAGAGAAGGATAAGGAATGGGAAATGAAGAGGCATGGCTATTGTCCTTCCCCCTATCCCTAAACTATCCCTATTTTCTCCTTCAATCTCATTCTCAATGGGCCTTTTTTGGCTAAGGAGAGGAGGATGGACATAGAACCATAAAATAATTATAACTAGATCTTTCCAAAATGAAACACTGAGCCCCGACCCAAATCTAGTTTTCCCATTTGGGTTTCCAGGGTAAATATCGTGTCCATTATATCTTGAATTGATTGATATTTCTATGTGAGTGTGATATATGTATTCATTTTTTAATTCTTGTTTGAATGTATACTAGTGAATAATGTGTTGGAGTTACTTCACACACACCTAGGATTTATTTTTCCTAAGGTTATTCCTTGTTTATTAGTCATAATTAGTCATTATCAAGTCTCCTATATTTTAGGGGAGAATATTCCACCTGGAGAATATTCTCTTTCAGTTGACACTTTAGTTTGACTAGTTGAGTTGAGTTTAGATGTTGCATTGGTTTTGTCACCATGCAACATTGGGATCATCACCAACTCACTACTCTTTGTTCAATCAGTTAACTGAAGACTAGTTGACTAGTTAACTCAGCTAGGTGGCAGTTCACTCCCGTAACTGCCTGAAAGACTAGACTAGGTGGCAGTTTACTCTTGTAAATGCTGGTGTGTGTCCAGGTCAATATAGACCACCACTATGGCTCATTATTTACTCATGTATCCTATATCTACTGTAAATTATTCACTCTTTGAGTGTGGAATATGGTTAATGAGAATTCTTCCATTCTTTCTCTCTTGCTTCTTCTTTCTCAATTTCTCTCTGCAAATGTGTGTGGTATTTTCTAGCTAGATCTATTCTATGCAGGTTCAAGACATTTACATGGTATTATAGTTGATGGACTGCTAAGGAAAATATACACCAAATCATTTTGTGCAGGTACAAAAGATTGAAGACAACAAAAGATGGATCATTCGCCGGAAATAATTCTCACGCCTCATAACTATTTGGAATGGAATCCAAAGATTCTACTTCTTCTCAGAAGTAGAGGCTTATAAAAAATAACCATGGAAATTGAAGTAGAGCCTGATTATATCGATGAGAAAAATGACTTTCTCAATAGACAAGATATGGCCATAGGAAGTATCGACATGTCTGTTTCTCCCGAAATTTTCCATCAAGTATATGAAGAATCACAAGGATTAACTCCAAATGAATTATGGACCAGATTGGAGGTTCTCTTTGGGAATAAATAATATTGTGAATATTTCATGCAGGAGGTCGAACAGATAGAGCCAGAAGAGAAACCATCAGAAGATCAAGCCTTTTATTCTGAAGAGTCTTCTACACAAGTGTCTACATAAATTTGTATTCCATTAATTGAAGATGATGTCTACTCCATTTCAGATTTGTTTTCTAAAATTCATGTGAAAGATATATGGCATACATCTCAGGAGTCATATCCAAACACTTTTGCATGCACCATGCATGCATCTCAGGAGACAAAAAGGGAGCCCCACACATCAGATGCCATTCTGATAGTTTCTGAGAAAAATTTGCAGAAAAAAATTGTATATTTGAATTCCTCTTGGGAAAATATCCAATTTAAAAAAAACAATCATCCAAATCAGAGTCTGGAAACTAAAGTTATGATCGTTTCAAAATCAACAAAATTTCAACATTTTTTTGGAAACGGTTGCACAGTTTTCAAAATTTCATCCAAAATTTATTTGGATATAATTCATTACAAGAAGATAGAGTGGATATGTGTGGAAATATCAATGATGCATATACTTCATCAGATCCATGCAGACATCTACATCTTCAACAAAATATTCAAAGAGCACAAACTTGCAAAGTTGCGAGGTCTTCTTGGAGTGAAGGACATGGTTGCTTAGCAACTGCCTTTGGTTCCTTATCATTTTTTATTTTATGCATTGTAATTTGAGGGGGGTTTTTTTTCCCATGAGGTTTTCCCTCTTTTCTCGTTTAATTCAGTGTATCTTTTGTATTTGGGTACCTAACATGGCCTCGTAGCCGGGACCCATTCTTTATTTTCACCATAGTGATGTTCAGGGGGGGTGTTGGAGTTACTTCACACACACCTAGGATTTATTTTTTCTAAGGTTATTCCTTTTTTATTAGTCACAATTAGTCATTATCTAGTCTCCTATATTTTAGGGGAGAATATTCCACCTGGAGAATATTCTCTTTCAGTTGACACTTTAGTTTGACTAGTTGAGTTGAGTTTAGATGTTGCATTGGTTTTGTCACCATGCAACATTGGGATCATCACCAACTCACTACTCTTTGTTCAATCAGTTAACCGAAGACTAGTTGACTAGTTAACTCATCTAGGTGACAGTTCACTCCCGTAACTGCCTGAGAGACTAGACTAGGTGGCAGTTTACTCTTGTAACTGCTGGTGTGTGTTTAGATCAATATAGACCATCACTATGGCTCATTATTTTCTCATGTATACTATATCTATTGTAAATTATTCACTCTTTTAGTGTGGAATACGATTAATGAGAATTCTTCCATTCTTTCTCTCTTGCTTATTCTTTCTCAATTTCTCTCTGCAAATGTGTGTGGTATTTTCTAGTTAGATCTATTTTGTGCAGGTTCAACACATTTACATAATGAGAGTAATATGTGAATAAACTTGTGGATTTATTTCCTTAATGGTTTTCCTTGTCTAATAGAGAGTATACTAGCTCTATTTCTACCATTGTAGGATGCATTTCCAAGCACAAAGATCGATGGTTTCCATATTTGAGCCATTTCACCTTTGTAGGAGTTTTTAATTTTAGTTTTATGGTTGTTGGGTGAGTTTTTTCACTCCTCAAGACTATATTTTCATTCCTTGAATCAAATTCAGATTGCTTGGGTGGAAATAACACTTCTTGGTTGATTTCCTATTTTTTGAGGCAAATTTCTTCCTCACTAGAGTGTAATTTCATTGTTGGAGTGAATCCTTTTCTCCCTAGGTTGATTTCTCACTGTTTGAGTGAATTTACACATCCCTAGGCGGATTTCTCCCTTCTTGGGAATATTTACATCTCCTTAGGAGGATTTCTTACTGCCAGGGTGAATTTATATCTCACTGGGTGGATTTATCATTTCCTGAACGATTTTACATATCCCTGGCAAGGGTAATTTTAAGAATGGGAATTTATCTCGAAATGTAGAAACCTTAGCGAAAATTACTAGTACTTAATATGTAAACTGTAAAATGTTTGTCTTTATTTTGGTTAAAATATTCAAATTTCTAAGGATTCTGTATAGTTTTTCTAAAATTTTGGCTATTTTTAAGGTAAAACAATTTTTTCCTATGCAATTTGGGAAAATCATTTTTAGAAAAAAATGGAAATTGGCGAATTGTTTTTTGGGAAATAGCATAAAATTATCCCATGGGGGAAATTTAGCCCCTAAATTTTTCGTTGCTCCTTGAGATGTTATTTTCAATTTCGTGAGACATTTTCCAATTGCCTAGGTCATTTTCCACATGCTTGGGTTGAATTTGGTCATGGTTGGATGAACTGCTTGGTTTTTGGGTGAATCTTTTGGATGCATTGGGTTGTGACCTAAGTGGAAAGTCCAATGAGTGGAAACCATAAACTAAGCCACCATTTCTCATCCCGATATATTTGGAATCTTTTGGTTGAATTCATTGGGATGCTCATGGTTGAATACTAGTGGCATTATTTGGAATTTTCATTCCTCATGCTTTTATAAAGTCATCTCACATATGGTTTCATTATCTATGTTTTAATTCAAATTAGAGTTAGTTATAAGCATGTATTGTATATTTCTATTGTCTTTTGGATGAGTCAAGAATCCTCTGAAGACCACTACACAAAGTAGACTAATACTTTTATTAGTCATCGGATCATACACCTACAAATTGCATATTCATAGCACTAATTTATACACAATAGAGAGAAGGCTATACAAAGAGTTGGAAGGTGTTGCAATTGGAAAATGGTGGCACTCTATCAAGGGTTGGATGTAGTAATTTAAACTCAGAGAGAGAGGGAGAAACTAAGTAAGTGTCTTAGAACTAGAGAAATAATAGTTTAATCTAAGAAACATACTATCCGCATGTACTTGTTGAGGGATATAACACATAGGGATTTTGTAAGATCCCCACTTTATCATCACAATTAGACAAACACAATAGTAGTAAATTATTTTTTTGTTTGCCCGCTCTTGGTAAATTCATAATATTTGGATAAGAGAAAAGTGCAAATTTGTTTTGATAAGATAAATTTAAGGAGAATCTCATTGTAATTTAACATATCAAGGCTCAACACGATTCATCAATTTAACACTAGATAAATCCTTGATTCTTAATTTATCATATGTTCATTTATAAATATAATTTTACATTAGAAGAATATGTGTCAACCATTATCTACTTATCATGAATTTGTGCCACCTACACATTCCTTGTTTATGATTTTGTTTTGGTCTCAAGACAAATTCCATAATTTATCCAGGGTGGGGTATAGCTTAAGGGAACATTAGAGTAAATTGATAGTACCAACTTCAATATAAATATAGCATGCAACTTGAGTTACGATGTTATATCTCATATTGAAGAAAACATCATGATTTTGCTCAATTAGTTTATTCTAGATGCCCAACTGATATCACAGAGAAAGAACTAATGCTCATATTTCAAATTTTTAAAAGAAAATCGATCAAGAAGTGATTATTTCAAGAGTTACCCCTTGCATGTAATCATTCTAGTCTTACTTAGATTCATTATGAATATAATCTACATCGATTTTTTCAGTAACTTCTCAGTTGCAAGAAATTTCATTAACCATGGCAATTATAATTCCACAACTAAAATTAATGCTCGATTTCATGTACATTATCATTCTACAAAATTTTAGAAGAAGGTTCGAAACTTCCAAATAATCCAACTTAGATTACTATAGTAATAATTTATAGAATTAAAATCACATTCTATACATTAGTCCAAATTACAACCAACACAATATTTTGAAGATTGCAATGTATCAATAATTTAAATATTAATGTACCGTAACCAAATGTATAGATTTGATGATATTCTTCAACTGACAACTTTCATTAATCCTCTCTTGCATGTAATCCCATAATCTCACCGGTACCTCCCAACTAATGCTATGGGCCCTCTTCTTCCCCCTTAGCCCCTCGAGTTACAAAGGGGCCAAGCACACAAACCATAATGCAATAGCTCCAATTTTGCCTCGCAAGAAAGAGCTTCCACTCTTTCTTCAATCTTGGTATCCCAACTCTCACAAGTAAAACACAATCCACAATAATCTTGGCATCATAACCTTACCAAGAATAAGTGAGATCCATTTTCCTTCTTCACCATTTGTTTTATAGAAAAATACCCAATGACACATGTCCTTGTGCACAAATAATTAACTTTTTATATTAAATTAATTATGATTATTCATCCACACGCTTGTCACACTCTCCCCAATTTTCACACGTAATTTCCATTTTTATTTTATTTAAAAAGCCAATTTCCCTCACAATCCCCAATATGTTCCTATTTTCTCTCTTAGTTGTCTCTTTGTTCCCCAAATTCTCATTTAATGAGTGTCTCCTAACTAGATCTTATTTAGAGTTGGATTAGGAGTCTTCTTCTAGTTAGACTAGTGGTATCTTGACTCTAGATACTATTCTATCTGTACACCTATTCTCTCATATTTTATTTCTTTCTATTTAAAAAATCCCTTTTATTATTTTCATGCACACATGTGCACTTTATCCAATCTTCAGATTTTATTCCCCTTTTTCCTAGAGTTTGATTATTCTCCAATATTTTAACTTATGTCATAATTCATTTATTTCCTTAATTAAATTTATACTTAGACTTAGTTTTAGACTTTTATTGGGATTTATGATTAATAAATTCACTATTTAATTAATTATTTAATCCAACAAGGTCTAATCATTTCAATGTTTTCTAAGCCACCTAGATTTATTGACTCAAGTTTTTTTTTAACTACGCGACATGCCCTTCAATATGCACCTCCTTGCTCCAAGGGTGCCACTCTCCTTTGACTAGTTTTGGAAGTTTGTCCAACCCTTAGAGTCAACACTCCAATCGGTCAAACTTGTGACAGACTAAGTTCTTCTAAGGAATAAGAACTCTGCTTTATTGCATGCCCATTAGAATCTTTGTGAGCGGCTATCTCAGTCCGCCCTCATGACATCATGGACCTCTCGAACTAGGTAATTGTTAATCTACCATTCAACCATGGCTGGAGTACTAGTAGGTTGTGATAGAGACACTTCCACACCTCTCCCTCAATGTCTAGTTTATGTGGATGACCCCTTTACTCCTTACATGAGTCGGATTAGCAAGCATCATGAGCATGCATCCATTGAAAAAAACACTTTCAATGATCCATATACATAAATCATACTGTAATTAATCATATGTCACATGTGCATAAATTGAAATACTTAAACAAAATACAATCCACTCCCTGACTCGATCTAGAGTCCAAGGAAGTTCATCAATTCCATCAGCATCCATAACCTGTCATGTGCCCTACACACTCATGAAAACTCGTTAATAACATTTGCCAATATATATACATCAATATAACAATAAGTCACAACACAACATCATCATCATATATAACCCATAATCAAAACAAAATCACAATGTACCATAACCGGATCACTTGCACGCAAGTGTCCTCAAAGAATAATTCAATAAAGGTGTTCTCAATAGAGCGGGATGTTACATATTTACAATTGGTTTTTGCATATAGGTTTCACCCAAGAGAAGGAATTGCATCCATTAGAAGAGTGGGGGATAAATTGAGAACTAATGCAGGGTACCCCAACCCTCAGGTTGAAGTCCGCACAAGATCTTTCAATTTTGACCCTTTAGAGTCTGACTGGCTCTTCAATTTCCTCTTCGGGAAATTTATTCACACACCCAACTGAGTGTATGTCACAGGTCCTTCTGAGTTATTCTCACGTGATCTTTGCACTGGCATGAACTCCACGATCAACACCCAACTGACATTGGGACTTTCCCCTTTTCCTTTCGGGATACCAGATTTTGCGAGTTCACGAATCCTGTTGTCGAGCGCCTTACCTCTTCGACCTATGAAACCCGAAATACCAAACACTAGACCCTTCTCACCACTGACTTCGGCTTTCCACTCATCGCGATTTCGGGAGTTGCGATGACATGCAACTCTGTCTCTTAACTCCCAGAGTCCCCGAAATCCGAATTTCCGAAATCCCGCAAAGTCCATCCTAAGTCCTGTCATGCTTTGTGACTTTGGGATTTCCACTTCACTATTTCCCTCTCCTTGTCATCAGAATTCCCGGTATGCTGAACCCCGAAATACCAAAATGCTGCTATCTCACTTCCAAGGAGATCAACAGCTGTGATCCTCCCCTAATCCGACGGCTGGCGCGATTTCACGTACCGGGAGTTCGTGATGCTCGATCTCGAACTCTCTACCTCCTCTACCTACCGGACCCCGAATTACCGAAATTCCGAAATGGTTTCCTTTCCCGGGATTTCATGAACCGGGAGTTTGAAACTCTCAATTCTAAAACACTACCTCCTCGATTTCCCGGATCTCGAAATGCCGAATTGCCAAAACGCTCCTCCAAAGTTCCTTCGCATTTCACATTTTCAGTGCTTCTTATGTGGAGTTCTCTGCTCCTTATCAATGGGAATGCTGAAACACCGATTCCAAAAATTCCGACAAATATCCTGCTGCGATTTCTGATTTCGGGCTTTCCTCCCCGCTGTGTCCCGATCACTCATCCTCAGGACCTATGCAACCTTTAATTTCGAAGTTCTGAAATTCCAACCTCGTCGCTCCTCGCCTTTATACACACAAAATCTTTTCGCATTTCAGGGATTTGATCAACCAAAGGTTTCATCCACACTTCGGACTTATGACCCCCGAAATGCCGAAATGATCTCGACGGTCCAATGATCGAAATCAATGGTCCACGTTAAATCCTACCTTTTCGAAGGTGGATCTGTCTAACGATTAAATTCCCCTGTAACTTTCTTGGATTCTACGATCCTCGCTATTTCGGAAGTTCTCCTCGGAGAATTCCGACTGTTCAGTTTCCTCCTTAAGAACCTCTGGCTCAAAAATCGACTCTGCGATCCTCCTCTGGGGCGTGACTTATTCACAACAACTTGAGCTTCCTGCTTTCTCTTAAATGATTCAAAGGCCCTAACCCTTCTGAGATTTCTTCGCAAACTCAAGTCTTCAAGGAGACTCCTGCACGCACTCCTTGCGACAATCCTTCAAATACTTCAGCGTACTTGAAATCCCGACTCTGTTCACTTTCTCTACAACAACAATCCTTCAATCTCTCAACCTTAGTTGATAAGTTCTAAGGTCTCGACCAGCCTGCGCACACCTTGCATGACTTCTATGCTTGTCTTGCACTTCTGCTGGAATGAGAACAATGGTATCTCTCCTGAGATTTCAGAGATAAAACTCTGAATCTTTGTCAATGCACTCCTTGCAGGAACTCTCACTCAGGAAGAGAAACAATTGAAACTCATTCTGTTTCTCTCTCAAAATTTAAACATTCAACATGAAGACATACATTCACACACAACATAATAACAATGCATGACAGAGAGAGTAAGAAACTGTAAGCAGACCATTCAACATGTATACTCAGAAAACATCATAACACCATGAGTCTGAATCAAAGCTTCATATATTAATTCAAGCTTCTGTACATGGGTTCTCCTCTACAACTCTTCTACTACAACTCTTTTCTTCTCTATGCTAATTTGCTTAATTGATCTAATTCTGATTGATACAATGATACAAAGATGAGGGTGTCTATAGTCATTTTCCCTCCTATTCCTAAAATTGTCTAATCTGGAATTTAAATCTACCTACTTTCATTAACTGGGCATAAATGACTTTTACATCGACAGATGAGAGTAGATTGCTCAAGATCTGTTTACAATCACTTATTCATAAATGCGCGTACACCTTCCTTAACTATTTCATTAATATTCCTTCCTTAGTCTTTCAAAATATTTCAAAACATTTACAACATGTGCAAAAATGCGTTGCGCTCATCCCAGCTGACTTCCACCTCCGTGATCGCTTGCTGCTAGCGATGCTCTTGCATCATACTCTCTCGCTTGAAAATTTTCATGGACTCCTGTTCATGAGTTCTTGCACAGTCTATCCATGCTTCTGAATCTCTGCTTCATTCTCCCAATTGGCATCTTCAACTGGATGTCCCTTCCATTTGACCAAGTATTCAAAATACTCTTTTCTCCTGGTACTCTTGTTGATTCTCTTGTCAAGTATACTTTTCATTTATGGCTTTTCAGCTACAGGCATTTGTTTAGTCCACTGACCCTCTATCTGTTCACTATCTTCTCCTGCTTCTTCAGCTCTGTAAGGGTACAAATCTAAGATGTTGAATATCGGTGAAATTCCGATCCCATCGAGTAATTCAATCTCATATGCATTTGCCCCAAATTTCTTTACGATCTTGCATGGTCCAATCTTCTTCATTTTCAGTTTGTTATATGTCCCCCTTGGGAACCTTTCTTTCCTCAGATGTGCAAGAATCATATCACCAACCTCAAATTGAAGTTCTCGCCTGTGTTGATCTGCTCTGCGTTTATACTCTTGACTCGAATTTTGCAAACATTCCCTCACTTGGTTGTGAAGTTCCTTCATTGCCTCTGCAAAATCCTCTGCACTATCACTTCTGGTTTCATTTTGTTCTAAATCCTTCAATTCATAAACTCCCCTTGGATGCATTCCATACACAATTTGGAATGGACTCTGCCATGTGCTTCTATTGATTGAATCATTATAAGAAAATTCTGCCTGTGGCAGAATGTGATCACACTGACTGTGGTGTTCAGTCACTAGGCTCCTCAGTAAATCTCCCAAGCTTCTGTTTACAACTTCTATTTTCCCATCCATATGAGGGTGATAAGCTTAGCTAAATGACAAACTTGTCCCCAACTTCTTCCATAAATTCCTCCAGAAATGTCCCACGAACTTGGCGTCTCGATCATAAGCAATACACCTTGGCAAGCTGTGAAGTCTGATGACTTCTTTGAAAAACAGGTTCGCAATATGAGTTGCATCGCTGGTTTTCGAACATGGTATAAAATGTGCCATCTTTGAAAATATGTCTACCACCACAAAGATTGAATCAAATCCTCTTTGCGTTCTTGGCAGCCCCAATATAAAATCCATGCTCACTGCATCCCATGGCCTCTTAGGTATGGGTAATGGATGGTATAACCCTGTGTTCTGCCTTTTTCCCTTTGTGTGCTGACAAATTCTACATATTCCCACAAATATTTGACATTTTTCCTCATCCCTGGCCAAAAATATGAGCCATTTAATTTCGAGAACGTTTTGTCATGATCGAAATGTCCGACCAATCCTCCACTATGTTTTTCTTTCAAAATATTCTCCCTCATGGAGCATTTTGGAATACATAATTGATTGCCTTTGAATAATAATCCATCCTGAATCATATATTTGGTCCACTAGCCTTTGTCCCTGAGAATTGGATTATTAGATGCCTCATACGCCTTTTTAAAATCTGGATCGTCTCTATACATTTCTTTGAGATTATCAAAACCCAAAGTTTTGACCCTAAATTCCTGCATAAGCAAACATTTCCTGCTCAAAGCATCAACAACTTTGTTAGCAGTTCCATAAATATGTTTAATTACAAAAGTAAAATTCTACATGTATTCAACCCATTTAACATGTCTTTAGTTCAACTTCTCATGTTGAGTCACGAATTGTAAGGCATGATTATCATTGTACAAAACAAACTCTTTAGGAACCAAATAATGCCTCCATTTCTTCAACGCTTGTATGACTGCATAAAATTCTTTGTCATATGTGGAGTACTTAACCTTTGCTTCATTCAGTTTCTCACTGAAGTATGCGATCGGTCTGTCATCTTGGCTAAAGACCGCTCCAATTGCAAATCCACTAGCATCACACTTGACCTAAAATGTCTTACTGAAATCTGACAACACCAGAATTGGCTGTTCAGTAATCTTTTTCTTCAGCAAGTCGAAACTTTTTTCTACTTCCTCTGTCCAATGAAAAGATTTGTGTCTTTTCTTCACCACATCCATCATTGGTGCACTAATCCCACTAAAATTTTGAGTGAATTTCCTGTAGAAACTAGCTAATCCATGGAAGCTTCGAACCTCAAATACACTTTTCGGTGATGGCCAATTCTTAATCACCTCTACCTTATCCAGATCCATTTTCAACTCATCTGCAGAGATAAAAAAACCCAAATAAATGCGTTCTATCCTCATAAATGTTGATTTCTTCATATTTATCAACAAATTCTCTTGCTGTAATCTCCTCATCACTGTAGCTAAATGCTTCAAGTGTTCTGCTTCTGTTTTGCTAAAAATTAATATATCGTCAAGATATACGATGACGAACTTCTCGATAAAATCTCTTAGGACTTCATTCATCAATCTCATGAAAGTACTGGGCACGTTTATTAAGCCAAATGGCATAACAAGCCATTCATACAGCCCTTCATTTGTCTTTAATGCTATCTTCCATTCATCACCTTCTCTCATACAAATTTGATGGTATCTGCTTTTCAAATCAATCTTTGAATTTTTTTTTGCTCCACTCAAACAATCCATCAAATCGTCCATCCTTGGCAATGGAAATTTGTATTTGATGGTAATCTTATTGATTTCCCTTGATTCCATACACATCCTCCAGCCTCCATCTTTCTTTGGGCTGAGCATTGTTGGAACAACGCATGGACTCAAGATTTCTTGAATCAACCCTTTGTCCATTAAGTCCCGGACTTGTCTCTTGACCTCTTCATTATCTTGTGTCATCAATCTGTACGCTGTTTTGTTTGGTAAACTAGCTCTAGATATAAGATCGATGTGATGACTTATACTTCTGATCGGTGGCAACGAACAAGGTATTTCGTCCACTACTATATCAACAAACTCTCCTAGCAACTTCTGGATTTCCTCTGGTAAATCATCAACTCTTGTACTGGTTAAAATAATTCTAGGCTTCCTGACCATGATGAATTGTGTATCTTCCTTCTTCTTAACCTCGTTAAGAAGTTCCTTCCCACTCATGAGAAGTACAATGTTGCTCACTTCTGGTTTCGTTTCTTTATCCTTAATCGGAAGCAACATGTGAGTTCTCCCATTCTTCTCCAGGGTGTATGTGTTATTTCTCCCATCATGAATCACATTCCTGTCATATTGCCACGGTCTACCCAACAATAGATGACAAACATCCATGGGAATGACATCACATAGTATTTTATCCTTATATCCTCCTATTTTAAATTCAACTAAACATTGTTTAGTGACATTTACCCAATGTCCTTTTTGCAACCACGAAACTCTGTATGGGCTTGGATGTTCAATAGTATCCAGCTCCAACTTTTCTACCATCTCTATAGAAACGAGTTTGTCTGTGCTACCGCTGTCCATTATAACCTTGCATACCCTATCTTTGGTCTTGCAAGCAGTCCAAAAAAGTCTATTCCTTTGGGCTGAGTTCTCTGCCTCCTTCTCTGGTGTTAAGAGAACTTTTCTCATCATCAATGATCTTCCGCCCTTAGCATCTTCTGCCTCAACATTCCGTCCTTGTGCTTCAACAATGTGAGTTTCATCTCCTTCTTTCTTTCTATCTAGACATTCATAAGATTTATGTCCTACTTTTCCATAGGTAAAACATTTCATTTCACCTCCTCTGCCTCTTCCTCTTCCTCTGGTACGAGGAAAATTATTTCTATCAGCATACTATCCTCTCTGTGAGCTTCCCCCTCTCTCAGTTTGGATTTGAGGTTTCTTCCCCTCTTCTTTAGCTTTTTGAGTTTTGTCTTGGGAAATTGTTTAGCCTCTGGCTTGACTTCTACCTCGGCCTCTTTGACCTTGCTTTCGACTCAACTTCTCTTCATCTTTCAGAGCCATCTGATAAGCATCTTTTACATTCTGAAGGGTCATCATGCTCATCTCGTCCTGAATGTCATATCACAGACCATTCATGTACCTGGCAACCTTTTCATCATCACTTTCCAAATGAATTGCTTTTATGTTTATCTTGTAGAACTCTTCAGTGTATTCTTTCACTGACATCAGCTTCTGTCTCAAATTCTGCATTCTCCAAAACAAATTAATTTGATAATCCTTGGGTATGAACATGACTTTCATTTTCGCAACCATTCTGCCCAACTCTTGATTGTCTGCTTGCCTTTGCAGCGTCTATCAGCCTGAAGTTCATCCCACCATAATGCTGCATGTACTTTAAGTATTGTGACAACATGTTTAACCTTTTTTTCTTCCTCAATATCCTCATAATCAAAATATTTATCCAAAGCTCTAATCCAGTCTAGAAGCTCCTCAACATCTAGGTTTCCTTCATACATGGGAATCTCCATTTTTTCCCTAGCACCTATCCTTGCAACAACCCTGAATAGGTGTTCATATGCAGCATCTTCGACTGCCACTTCTTCTCCTTCATGTCCAGCTTCATTTTCACTGTCAACCTCACTGATATCCCTAGTGTCGAATATGCACCTCTGTTCTGTCTCCATGGTATCAAGCCTAGCATGTAGTTCACGCATTTCCCTTTCCACTGCTGGATCAAGCATTGGCCTCTCTCTCCTTCTCGGCAGCATGGATGAAAATATTTTCTTGTTTCTATGCTATAGAAAGAAAAGAACTCTTACTTGCTCTGATACCACACTAACACAGGGTACCCCAACCCTCAGGTCAGAGTCCACACATGATCTTTCAATTTTGTCCCCTTAGAGTCTGACTGGCTCTTCAATTTCCTCTTTGGGAAATTTATTCACACACCCAACTGAGTGTATGTCACAGGTCCTTCTGAGTTATGCTCATGTGATCTTTGCACTGGCATGAACTCAACGATCAACACCCAACTGACATTGGGACTTTCCCCTTTTCCTTTCAGAATACCGGATTTTGCGAGTTCACGAATCCTGTTGTTGAGCACCTTACCTCTTCGACCTCCAAAACCCAAAATACCAAAAAATATACCCTTCTCGCCACTGACTTTGGCTTTCCACTCATCATGATTTCGGGAGTTGTAATGACATGCAACTCTGTCTCTTGACTCTCGGAGTCCCGAAATCCGAATTGCTGAAATCCCGCAAAGTCCATCCTAAGTCCTTTCATGCTTCATGACTTCGGGATTTCCACTTCACTGTTTCCCACTCCTTGTCATCAGTATTCCCGGTATGCTTAACCCTGAAATACCAAAATGCTGCTATCTCACTTCCAAGGAGATCAATGGCTATGATCCTCCCCTGATCCGATGGCTGGCACGATTTCGTGTACTGGGAGTTCATGATGCTCGATCTCGAACTCTCTACCTCCTCTACCTTCCGGGCTCCGAATTACCGAAATTCCGAAATGGTTTCCTTTCCTGGGATTTCGTGAACTGAGAGTTCAAAAATCTCGATTCTAAAACACTGCCTCCTCGAGTTCCCAGATCCTGAAATGCTGAATTGCCGAAACACTCCTCCACAGTTCCTTCACATTTCGCATTTTCGGTACTTCTTATGTGGATTTCTCTCCTCCTTATCAACGAGAATTCTAAAATGTCGATTCCTGAAATGCTGACAAATATCCTGCCACGATTTCTGATTTCGATCTTTCCTCCCCGCTGTGTCCCCATCACTCGTCCTCAGGACCTCCGAAACCCCGAATTCCGAAGTTCTGAAATTCCAACCTCGTTGCTCCTCGCCTTTATACATGAAAAATCTTTTCACGTTTCATGGATTTGATCAACCAAAGGTTTCGTCCACACTTCGGACTTATGACCCCCGAAATGCCGAAATGATCTCGACGGTCCAATGATCGAAATCAACAATCCACGTTAAATCCTACCTTTTCGAAGGTGGATCTGTCCAATGCTTAACTTCCCCCACAACTTTCTTGGATCCTACGGTCCTCGCTATTTCGAGAGTTCTCCTCGGAGAATTCTGACCATTCAGTTTCCTCCTCAAGAACCTCTGGCTCAAAAATTGACTCTGCGATCCTCCTCTGGGGCGTGACTTCTACAAAACAACTTGAGCTTCCTGCTATATCTTGAATGATTCAAAGTCCCTAACCCTTCTGATCTTTCTTCTCAAACTCAGGTCTTCAAGGAGACTCATGCACGCACTCCTTACGTCAATCCTTCAAATAGTTCAGTGTACTTGAACTCCCGACTCTGTGCACTTTCTCTGCAACAACAATCCTTCAATATATCAACCTTAGTTGATAAGTTCTAAGGTCTCGACCATCCAGTGCACACCTTGCACGACTTCTGTGCTTGTCTTGCACTTCTGCTGGAATGAGAACAATAGTATCTCTCCCGAGCTTTCAGAGATAAAAATCTGAATCTTTGTCAACACACTCCTTGCGGATGTTTCACTGCACTCCTTGCAGGAACTCTCACTCAGGAAGAGAAACAATTGAAACTCATTCTCTTTCTCTCTCAGAATTTAAGCATTCAACATGAAAACATACATTCACACACAACATGATAACAATGCATGACAGCGAGAGTAAGAAACTGTAAGTAGACCATTTAACATGTATACTTAGAAAACATCATAACACCATGAGTCTGAATCAAAGCTTCATATATTAATTCAAGCTTCTGTACATGGGTTCTCCTCTACAACTCTTCTGCTACAACTCTCTTCTTCTCTATGCTAATGTGCTTAATTGATCTAATTCAGGTTGATACAATGATACAAAGATGAGGGTGTCTATAGTCGTTTCCCCTCCTGTTCCTAAAACTGTCTAATCTGGAATTTAAATCCACCTACTTTCATTAACTGGGCATAAATACCTTTTACATTGACAAATGAGAGCAGATTGCTCAAGATCTGTTTACAATCACTTATTCATAAATGCGCGTACACCTTCCTTAACTATTTCATTAATATTCCTTCCTTAGTCTTTCAAAATATTTCAAAACATTCACAACATTTGCAAAAATGCATTGCGCTCATCCCAGCTGACTTTCGCCTCCGCGCTTGCTTGCTGCTGGCGATGCTCCTGCATCAAGAACAAAGAACTCACATAACATTGGTATCTGTTCACTAGATTTAAAATATTTGTAGAGCATTGTTTGTTATTAACCAAATTGCTATTGTGTTTATAGTTGGTTGTGGTGTGCATATTACAACTAGAGAACATTCCTTGCATTCATTATACTAAATCCTAAATAGAATTTTGCAAGACAATTTCATATGTTAATTGTTGTTGCGGGTTTCAAAGAAGCCAGAAAATATTGATAAATAAACCTGAATAGAGGTTACAAAGATACTTGTACAGGGTAGAGGGATACAGGCTCAATAGCCTCCAAAATATAGAGCACTATGTAAAAGCCTAAGAATAAAGCTTAGAAGAGACTCCCACAGAGTATTTGTGTTGGTGAAGTGAGTGGGCTATAAGTCCCTCGTTTACAGATCAATTGTTGTGAATTCAATACTTTAGTTTTGTTCAATTTTATTTTTGTAGTTACATTTTTGTTAATATTTCTCTGAGTTTTCTATTTCATCTATCAAGGTACACCATAAGTAGTATTAGGTCACTTTCCTATGCCAATGCATACCCAATTTTTCGAGTTTTTGTTTTTTGCAAATAGAGATATGTTTCGACATATTTAAACGTAGTGATCTATCTATCATTAGAAAAAACTATAGTTGGCAAAAATACATGTAGGGAATACAAAGAGGGTTTAGATTCCCATTTTTATGTGATCAATAATCTAAAAATGTATGATATAAATTAACTTAAGAATAATAGATCCACACAATACATAACAAATAAATTAATACAAGAATGTAGTCAAAACCCTTGAGGTAGGGTAACACCATGAATTATTTCTTAAGGAAGGAAAACAATCCTCAATCAATGCTTTCTACAATTACAATATTCTTCACCATACCTCCATTGGATTGCTTATACTTATTTATAAAATACTATATTCCTCCTAGGAACATTCTAGAGAAGGAAATTTCTATTAGCTGGAACCTTCTAGTAAGACTTCTTACATTTATTACTTTTACACTACGAATACATGGGCCTTATTTACTAGAAATTACCTCCATACATAAAAATACATAAGAACCTAACTATTATTATTCCCCTTAGGTACCTCCCTAGGTACCCCATATTACCTCCCTAGGTAAAAATGTTAAATCTAAAAATGTATGATAGAAATTAACTCAAGAATAACATATCGACACAATAGATAAAAAATTAATGAACTCAAGAATGTAGAGAAAACACTTGAGGTAGGGTAACACCATGTATAATTCCTTAAGGAATGAAACACTCCTCAAGCAATACTTTCTTATAAATTACAATATACTTCACCATATCCAATTACATTTCATATACTTTATTATATAATACTATCTTCCTCCTAGGAACATTCTAGAGAAGGAAATTTCTAGTAGGTGGAACCTTTTGGTAATCCTTCTTACATTTATTTCTTTCACACTAATACATGGGCCTTATTTAATAAAAATGGCCTCCATACATAACAATACACAAGATCCTAACTATTATTATTCCCCTTGGGTACCTCCCTAGGTACCCCATATTAACCCCCTAGGTATACTACATTCCATCTCCCTTCGCATGTTTCATCTCAAAAACATGGGAAGAAACCATACAATATGATTGTCTAAGTAATTTAGTCATTTGGTACCAAACACGAGCATTCATACATCTTATTGAAATGTGAACATATGGTCCAACTTATTTCTTTCCACCTTGATCTGGAATATTTTCTCCTTGTTGTGCTACTATGATATCTCCATGCTTTATTGTAATGCCTCCATGCGCCTCTCAACTAATTTCCTTTCTAGTTCCATGTTGGTCCATATTAAGTTTGTTGATGCTCATTACCTTTCCATGATGACTTTTGTTTTTCCAAGTGGTGTGGGTGGTGATATACAACAACCTTAGCTCTTTGTTTTTCTAGCTTGGACACTTCAACATGGTGTTCCTTTGAGTCTTTTGGATCCTTTCATTTTTCATCCAAATGATTTTATTCATGTTCTTATATGGCCTCTTCTTCATGTGGCCGCTTGAGCTCTTCTTTTTTACTGAGAGAAATATCATGCAATGTGATTTTATTTTTCTTATAAAAAAGATTTATAAACTTCTTTTGTACATTAATATTCATTATACAACTTGATTCCATCCAAGGATATCCAAGTATAATATCCACATCATTCATATCAATGGCATGAAAAATAGAATGAAACACATATTTATCCATAGTGAGCTTCAAATCTTGAAAAAATTGTAGTCTCACCCTCAACTTGTGTGCTTTGGATATGTTTTGTAGAACTTGCAATATATTAGAAAAATGGACATTGATGAAATTATGTTGGAAACTAGGGTTAATAGAAACAATGAAATTTTATTTATGAATACATCCATGAACATGTAATATAGAGTTGATACATGAAAATAAACCCTTGGTGCTTTCTTTATCCTTACTCTTGACATGCAACCACTTGTCTAAAAATATTTTTTCATATGCTTGATTAGAAAGTGTCATCATATTAGCAAAGTAGAATGAATGCCACCATATGACATCCTCTTCTTGGAAACCATAGGGTAATAAAACTTTTCAATTCTCTTTCCATAATTATTTTTGGGACTTTGTGATTTCTTCGATACTAGGACCATCATATTTTCCAGTAAAAGATATATTGCCTTAAACCCCCAAAAATAGAAATAGTGTTTTAAAGAAAATCAATCACTTTTTAATGGAGCTCTTTGAGGTGGATAAATTAAAATGGGCATAATCATGGCTATATTTCTCCAATTGGATATTATGACAACAATTATGAAATTACACAACCACTCTACATCTATTGGCATTGGTTTGATTGAAATTTGATGTCTCTAGAAAAATATACTTGATCTACAAATAATTTGGTCGTCCCTCGGAAAACCATAAAATAACTTATTTTAAACCAACTATATATCCACTTCCTGAACTCTATTTCATATGATTATCTTTTTTGATTTTTTTTTATCCAAGAGGAACTCAAATATTCAATTGATTTCTTCAAATTCTACTAAAAAATTTCCCGGTATTAATCTGAAGTCTGTCGCCCTCTTTTTTTTCCTTCGAAAAATCTACAAAAAAGAAAAACAAAAACCCATTTTTTAGCCCAAGAAAGAGATATGATAGAAAATGTTATGTGTCTCAATAAATATGAAAATATTTTATAGAAATTAACTCAAGAATAGAAAATCCACACAATAGATAACAAAATAATGAAGTCAATAATGTAGAGGAAACCCTTGAGGTAGGGTAGCACCATGTATTATTCCTCAAGGAAGGAAACACTCCTCAAGGAATAATTTCTTATATATTACAATATACTTCACCATATCCCATTACATTGCTTATAATTCTTTATATAATAATGTCTTCCTCCTAGGAACATTCTAGAGAAGGAATTTTATAGTAGGTGGAACCTTCTAGTAAGACTTCTTACATTTATTAGTTTCACACTACTAGATGAGCCTTATTTACTAGAAATTGCCTCCATACATAAGAACACATAATCACATAATTGTTATTATTCCCACTGGGTACCTCTTTAGGTACCCCATATTACCCCCTAGGTGTACTACACCTCTGCACACCTATGTTGGTACTTGGTGATAAATACCACATTAGGCATAATATGCACAAGCATTTGATCTTATACATACCCTTTGATATATTAGAAGCCCAATAGGTGCACTTTAAACCATCCTCACAAAAACCTATTGATTATCTAGTTGTTATAGTACATTGAGCACAACGCTCATGGAGATCCCTCTGACATATTATCCTGGAATAAGATAGTAGAACTAAGGGTATAATTTATCCTCCTCAGTTAGCATAGTAAAATACCAACTGAGTACTATTTTTCAAGATTCTTAATCATACCATGGAGCTATAACACCTACTACTCCTTTACTCTAAGGACCCTGCAAACACTAGACTCTACAACATATGCAACAAAATTCCCACATAACTTGGAATATAAGGAAATTGAGAATTTCATTAATATAGTAATACTCAGGTAGGAGTATATACTTGAGTAAAGTAAAAGAAAAAAAGGGATGAGACCATTGTGTGGGACCTATCTGAAAATAATCCTTTTTTGATGCTATTCATATTGATATAGCTCAAGATTGGGTAACCATTCAGGTAGACAGATGGGCATAGGCTAGACTAAACCCTTATCGATGGCCAATATTCACAACATGTTCTCGCAACACTGATTAATTTTTTGTATCCTTAGTAACGTATTGATGGGTCCAAATGGTCTTTCAAGTAGGTAAGGGAAAATTCTCAATGACGAGTCCCAATTAGATTCACTCTCATTTGGGATGAAAAATTTCGACCAATATGTGAGCCTGGTTAACACTACGAATTAAAATAAAAAGGATTGAAAGTAAACTACCCCCCAAATAATTATAATTAATTCTAATTAATTCTAATTAATTCTAATTCTAATTAATTCTAAATCTAATATAATTAAAACAAGGACAACTATCTAATATAACTATTTCTAACCTATCCTATAGAAGAAATTCTAACAAATGAATACAATTTAAAATAATATTTTTGACAACATAAATAGTTTAGGTCAGACAACAATATGTTAGAACAATGATATTGCAAATATAATCACAAATAGTTGCATATAAGACCTGTAACATCATCATTGTACTCATTATAAATCATAAAAGCATAAGTATCTTAAATACTGAACACACAAGTAGTTCATATGACAAGCATTCAAGAATCTTAAATGAAAAACACAGATGTATAGTAGTCCCACATGCATTTGAAAACAACCATGATCTCAAAATTATTTCTACTCTTTATATATCAAGAAATAATAGTATTATCAATCTAAACAACATGAAAAAGTCCCCTTCTTCATACAACATGTTCTCTTTTATAAACTAAGAGAGACTCTTTATTTCCTATAACTGTTCATTTTATTTCGGTTACAACTTTTCATTTCATCTCCCTTTGTTTTTTCATTATACATTTCAAATTTTTGCTACAAATTTATTTATAAAAATATGAACAATTCGATCAAAACTTAAGAAGACCCTTAAATTCATCAGATTCATGCTGTAGGAGTCCTATGAGTCGCAATCATTGAAAATATCCTCAATTTTGATTAGTTGCATCTGCTTTGGTTCTTTGAATTTTCTAAGCATTTCAACGATCAATATGGAAAAAAGGATTTTACTAACATATTTTGCGCTGTTCCAAATTTCCAACAGGTCATTTCTTTCTTGATTTGGTTTTTTGGATCATGTTTTATGACTACTTGAAGAATTTACAATTATTCCCCATCAAATTTGTATCCCTCTTTTACCTACATTTTTCAATCATCTATGTTGCTGATATGGATTAAATTCATCTCTCAATGTGTTATCTTCTTCTATAGCTTTCTGAGAGGTCCTCTATTGCATGATTTGGCTTCATGGATCATGAGTTATAACTTCCTAAAGTCGACACTCAACAAGCATTGATTTTCTCATGGGATTGATATGGGTCGTTGATCTTGTACTCTAAAATGATTATCCCACATGCATTGGGGAAATTAATTGAACATGGTTTATATTGTTTTCCTTACCCCTAGTGGTTTTTGTGCAAAGCTAGGTTAGGCATGGAACCTTGGGCTCGTGTAGAAATTTTGACCTAGAAACCGGAGGTAAATAAATAAATATAGAAATAAAAATAAATACGTGCGCACAAACTTAAAAAAAATATTAAAATAACCCAAATCCTAAAAATTCCAATAAAATAATTAATATTACAAACACAAAAATGAGAAACCCCTGTAATTCATGTAGTAAAATCCTCGCAAGGAAATCATGGTAACCTGTTCTAATTCTTAAGGTGGAATTCCCACGGTAATATGTCCTAAGTCCTAAAGTGAAACTCCCACATGAGAAATCCCACATATAATAAAATAATTTCGTCCAAAGTGTTTAGGGGTGTGGGATCCGATATGTTTGTAGAGTGTGGGGTGTGGGTAGATCATCATAAGGCTAAGCGCTGGTGAGATTTGGTGAGAGTCCGCAAGGTGTGCAGGTTGCAGTAGAAACTAGGACATGGTAAAATTCTTCTAGGTGAATTCCCACATGGGAAAAATCTATCAAGGCATGCAGGCTGGTGAGAGATATAGGTTGGAGAGAGCATGAGAGTTGTAGGTAAATCCGTTTGCTAGGGTCCCAAAAAATCTAATAAAATAAAATAAACAAAAAATAAAAAATAAAAAGAATAATAAAAATAAAAAATAAAATTCCCCAACTTAAAAATAAATAACAAAATGAAACATTTGGGATAGTGGGATGAAAGCATAAATAGGAAATTCAAAACCATGTGTAGATTTGGGGAAAACCATGGGTAGATTTGGCAAAACCATGTGTAGATTTGTAAAACCATGGGAAATTTAAAATAAAAATAAATAAATAAATAATAATTAAAAATAAAAATAAAACAAATAAACTATACAAATCATATATACAAAAATGAATTTTGGAAGTGTTGAGAAAAAATAGGCTTGGTTCCGCATAGATCAAGGTTTCACATCGGCCAAGGTTCCACACCTAGAGATAAAAATTGAAACAAAGTACATCATGCAAATTCCAAATACCTGAATGTTGATTCAGGTAGACACGTCATATAGAGATCGATATCGAGTGAACTTGGATAAGGAAAATGGTGAGCAGGTAGTGGGAAAAGGGATGACACATCATATGACACATTAACACCATGCCAATTCTACAAAGGGTGACCCATATGATGAAAAAGAGTTTGATTCTAGCTTGGAACACAGGATATGTCAATACGATAAAGGGGAAAACATGGAGGGAAAAACTCGTGGGTGAAGTTTGATCGACTGCAAAATCGAATTCATGAGAAGAATAAGAAACTGTGCAAGTGAAGTAATACAATATCCCAAATACCCGATGGAGATCATCTGATTGGCTTGTAGGATAGGCTTCATGGGACTAGGTATGTGGGAACATGATATGGAGAAAGAAAGGATCGTGAGGATAAAAGGAATGGTAACTTAATTCTTAGTTGGAACCCTCTCACGAAGGAGTTTCCACAGGGCGTGCGGGATCTAGATTCCATGTAAGATAGGACACGATGGAGATAAGTCTGTAGGATGTATAATCATCAAAAACCTTCGTGGGGCTCGCGGGGAGGCTACTCTATGGGGAGAAGGGTTGTGGGTTGGTGAGAGGTTACAAGGGTCTCGGGTCGTGGGCTATAGATACACACAAAAATTTATTCAAATCACTCCAATGAAAATTCCTATGAGGATTATCCCACAATCTTGTGGGTTGCGGGTTGCAATAATATCAAATGTAGTCTAGCATTAACATTCTAAAAGGAAGATCCTGTGAGATTTCTCCTACAAATCTTGTGGGGTATGACCTTTGAGGTAGGTAAAACATGACCACATTAGGATTTTGGGTTGCGAGATTCAGGAACTTGTGAGCATACGATAAATATCCCTATGGGGAGGCTTCAAATAGGTGGATTCGATAGCCTTGAGGGCTTCAGATCTCTGGGAGAACTGTGAGCATATCATAAAGAATCTACCTGAAGGGAAGGAGCCCGATAAGGTAAGTCCAATGTTTAAGGTTTCTTATAAGGATGAAGGTTCCAACCATAGATCAGGTTCCTTGAGAAATATAAAAATACAAGAACATTCATGACTTGGAATGGAAGTGAAGATAGAAAATAATGTATATGGTGATAAAAGTAAATTCAATTGGGGTTCGGAAAAGACAAGGCTCAATTCTGAATGTTAGAGTTAATAAGGATAAAGATCTTAATTAGAGAGAAATAATATATTAATTAGAGAGAAGTATGTCCAAGAGCAAACAAGATCAAGGGATTCCCATAAGCATTACAAGATTGAAGTGGTCAGGTAGAGAAATATGGGGTTTCCCAAGGCATGCTTGAGTTTACTTATTCCGTTAATCAATTGGAGACCATGCTCTTGAGTTTCCTATCTTCTATGTCCAAGTACACATGATCTTATTGAATAATTGAAATAATAGAAGAATATAGTAAGAAAGTGACTTGAAAACCCCGTTCTTGCAACCACAACAAGAATAAAATTTGTTAAAACAAGAAGGATATACTTGCTAGTATGTTATAGAATTTAGATTCCTTCCCATCGCCATTTTATTCATCAAATAAAAAGGAGTTGCAAAGAAAGGCTTGTTAAAATAATGGATTTCTTAGGTACAATGCACACGAAAGAGAATGCAAAAATGTCAATATGTTCTTCATTCAAGCCAACCATATACTTTTGAATGATTCCATGAGATTCCATTTTAGATCGAATCATAATAATTTAGGAATTCCTTTAAAGAAAACTCATTCAAGGAATAGGATGGGGAATCATGACTTGTATTCAAATAAGATCAGTAATAACTGCAAATCGACAATTAGTGTAAAGGTTTGAAAGACAACCTATCAATCTCATCACAAAGGTCAAGGAAGAATGTAACGTTCCCCATTACCAACACTAACAAATGCTCTGATACCAATTTGTAACGTTCACTGTTACCAACACTAACAAATTCTATGATACCAATTTTTAACGTACCCGACCTATTACTCGGTACTGCACTTTGATACCACTTTGTATCATCCCCAACTTACTTATGAGAAATGACACACCAAAAATATAGTGAGTAAATTATAAAATATAAATTTGGTCTGTGTAAAAATACTTGAAGTAAAGTGCTCAACCCCAAGCTGGATCGCACCACATAAAATTTCCTCTTCTGACATAACTTATAACAGTGGAAGTAACAAAACACAAATGTGCACACAAGCATAATGAGCACCCAAAATTACTGTGTGTGTAATCCACTCTGAACATGTGATCACTACTGTGTGTGCAACCATTATGGAATCATACAAAATTTCTGTTCTCCTTGTGCACACAATTTGATTCCCCATGCACACAAGAGAATCTATCCTCTTGTGCGCACAATTTGATTCCCTGTGTGCACAAGAGAATCTAGCCTCTTGTGCGCACAAAGTATTTCCCTACGCACACAACCATTCTATCCTTGCCTCAAAGAATGATGACCATTATTATAATGTTAACTAAACATGAATAAATAATAATGACTATTATATTTTGCATGTACGACTACAAATACTGAATATCAACACCACACTTATATGTGAAAGCAACATTATACAGATTAACACCAATTACTTATATACAATATCATACAATAATTATACCCAGATCAGAAATAGATAATTAAGAACACAATGAATGAGACAAACACATAAATGACACTTATCTTTTATGAAAATTCACCAACTAAACACAGAACTTAGAAGTTCCTCCTATCCATAAAATGTTTTCTCATAAACTTTTAGCAACAAGTCACCCCCGACCCGGGTCTTAAAATCCACTAGGACAAAAGGATTCCTAATTCTAGGATAAGGTCTGATAATAAATAAAATTGTTCAGTTCAAGGTGCCCATTACTGCAACTAGCTTGCAACCTCTCATTCCCCACACGTCTATCCTGTTGGATTATTGAGGGGGGGGGGTGTGAATCAATAATAGAGAAATTGAATCATTTTGACCATAAAATGCAAGTGTTATATCAATGTAGCATTATCATCCAATAACTGCAGAGTAAATAAACAATGAACAAATGAGCAATCATACACATACATAGTACACCACCGTTTTTACGTGGAAACCCAAAGCGAGAAAAAACCACATAATAATTTTTCTTATATGTCTTTAAGAATTACATTCATTTGAAGCACCAACTTCCTTTGTTTTCCAGCTGCAACTGGAAGGAGGCTCCAACCCTCTAGCTTCTCAGGCTACAACCTGAGGGAAGCTCCAACTCCCCAATTCTCTGGATACAACCAGAAGGAGGCTACAACCCCCTATGTTCTCTGGCTACAACCGGAAGGTGTATAAAACCACCTGTCCTTGCCTTGTCCAACCACCGTAACGTAGAAGTAGAATGATGGAACCACTGTCACACTATCACTGTGAGATATACCACTGTAAACCTGTACCAATCAACCTGCACCAAACAATCTGTAATCAACCTGTACCATAAAAAAGTGCATCAACCATGCACCAAACTATACCTCAAAATGTACCATAAACAAGTGCATAAACCATGCACCAAACCTATACAAATAACCTGTCACAAAAACCTATCCAAACAACCTATCACAACAATCTGTCTCATCAATCTTATCAACCAAATCAGATCTACTCACCAAGATCAATCACCAAGACAACTGTAAAAAATGTGCATCAAAATAACTCATAATCATCACCGAGATAAACATATGCTTCTAATAATATACCAATATAAGTATGATACATCATCCATAAACTATGTGTCAACAATACTACTAACAAGTGCCTCCAACCATGTACCAAGTATGTACCAATCATGCATCAACTACACATCAATGATGACTCATCAATATGTACCAACATCATCAACTATATACCTCATGTATGTGCAAACTCATCAAATACTTGTCTCAACCATGTACCCAACATGTACCTCAACCATTTTACAAATACATATACCAAGATAACCATCAAAATTTATTTAACAATTCATCACTATATCCATAAACCCAATACCATAAACCATTACATCAAACCATGTGCCACAACCTCAATTCTATACAACCTCTATCTGTAACATACCTCAACCAAAATCCCTCATCAATTTCATCATCCAAATATGCTTTGTAACTCTATAACATGCCTGGTGTATATTATCACATACCTGCAAACCTTCCTTAACTTTAACAACACGAGACTAGCATTTTCATCAAACTTTACTTTAGTTTCACATGACTAATTTTGGATTAGTCAACAACCCTAACTTACAATAATCATAACTATGTACATGTAATGAATAAAGATATGAAAATAGTACACAATGTTCTTCAGTGTATTTTATGCAATTCCTCCAGGTTTCACTACTCGGAACCTCTAAGCAAAGGAGTTATTGCAAAAATGGCATACCTTGTTGAATTCTGGATTATTCTAGAGAGAGAACTTGTAGAGCGAGCCTCACACAGAATATTTGTTGTATGGATCTGAAAATGGTACACAAAATACTACAAACTGTACTCTAACCAATACATTTGGTCTTACTGAATTTGGATATTTTATGAATAATTTATGACATTTTTACCTGAAACACCCGTTTTAGACTAGTTTCAGGACTAACCACAAACCCTATTTTACATGGAGTGTAACTCCAAAAATACAATAAAACACAAGCTAAATTTTTTATCACAGCTACTTGGATAGGTTTCCTCAATGACCTCCATATTGTGCAGTCTGAATCATTCTATAAAAAAAGTTATTGCAAAAATAATGAGATGACCTATAAATAACATACCTTAGAAAGCATCATCAAAATGATTTATCCTCCCTTGAATTTCGTCCTTCTTTACTTCACCTTCCCTCTGAAATTTTCCTTAGATATCCTTTGGTTACCTCAATCATTTTTAGATATTCAATATGCTCAATTGTTATTAAATAAGAGACCCTTTCCTCTTATTTATACTTTTATGTAGCTTCCTCAAGGGGTTACCTTCTAACCATCTTAAACCACTTTCCTTATTTTAGGGCTAACCCATTTCTAACCACTTGTCCACTTAGTAATTTATCCATTAAATTTATTATTCAAATAATTACTTTTGTATCCACTTTGAGTTATAGTACACTCATCACTTCACTTTATTATTTAAACAATTTCTTCTTTGCAACCACTTTGACCTTTTGGGGCTTCTAGATGACTAATGAGGGTTCTCCCATAGTACTTTCTCCATTAAATTTATTATTTAGATAATTTATTTTGTATCCACTTTGACTTATAGTACACTCATCACTTCACTTTATTATTTAAATAATTTCTTCTTTGCAACCACTTTGACCTTTTGGGGCTTCTAGATGACTCATGAGGGTTCTCCAACTTCACATGGCCAAAACTCTCTAACCGTGAGGAGTTATGTGATGTTCCACATACCACCAGAAATGGCATGACATGTACTATCCATATAGAATAGTCTTACCTGAAAATATATCAAAACACATACCATTATTCATCAAACAAACTTGGGTCCATTACCCAAACCTTTGTGCTACCGAAATTTTCTACCAGACTTTCTTCAAGGGTTGACATCAATGAAAACCAACCCAATTAATAAAAAATACCCCCCTTTGTCATTAATGGAAACACTCTAATGCAATACTGAAGTTATATCACTCATTCTCCCCCTATGACCATCGCTCCCCCCGGAACCATGCCTCTATGCTCTTTCTCTAAGCATTTACCTTTGCATATGATAAATATCTCCCCCTTTGTCATCAATGGCAAGTGTATCTTTCCATCCGGGGCTTCTCCCCTTGACTGAACTGTCATTGAAACTGATCTCCCAACCTAAACTGTCCTCTTTATGGTGCTTCCTCATCTAAATCTAATACATATAAGATAAACATTCAAAATAATCAATTTTGGAGTAGAAATTACTCCAAGTCTCTGGCGAAGATACTCAAAGTCTTCCCTTGGAAGTGGTTTTGTAAAGATGTCCATCACTTGTTATTTTGTGCCAACATATTCAACTCTAATGTTCTTATTTGTTTGATCCAATTCTTCATCCATGGCCTTATTCTAGAATTCATCATTGTTGGCCTCTTCAAAACTTTTTGGTTCAATCGTAGATAAGAGTGCTAGGTGCATTTGTTTTGGTGAAGAAATTCTTCTTCTAGTCTCAACTCCTTGTTTCCAATAATTTGATATGAAGGATGATTCTTTTGTACTCGTTTTCTAGGTGTCTTGGGAGGCACTTGCTGAACTTTCTCTTCTACTTCTGTTTGATCTTCTTCATCTTCTGCTTCTTCTTCGTAAAGTTGTTCCATTGATTCTCATCCACCTGTTTAATCAATTGTTACATTGATGTTTTCCACAGCTTTGTTCAATCTCAAATTGTAACACTTGTATTATTTCCTTGTACTTGATTAACCAACAAGTACTCCTTTATCCACATGAGAGTCAAACTTTCCCATTCTTCCATCTTCTCTTTTGATGTAGCATTTTCTTTCAAATACTCTGAAGTGATTCACATTTGTTGGTATTCCTTTCCATATCTCGTAGGAAGTTTTGTCATTGTTGTTTATGATCATTACTCTGTTTTGAATGTGAACTGCTGTATGCACTGCATGTGTCCAAAAAAAAAAAACTGTCAATTTGGAATTCATTAGCATTGTTCAAGCCATTTCCTGTGTAATTATCATCCATTATGATAATGTTATTTTGTCTCTGAACCAATATATGAATCCATGCTCTCGTCCACTGTCATATATCTGTCCAAACTTGCTAAGTGTTCTTAGGAATCCATCTCTATCCATACTGTCCAAGACTCTACTGCACAACTGTCCATAATGCTGACCCATTTATCACTATACTATCATGAAGTATTCACTACTAAAACTCATTAATCTATCAAACCGTACTTCTACTAATTGACTACTCTGGATCTTTCCACTCAAACTCTGCAAGCTCCTCGAAGGATGGTTATTTGGTCTGTCACAACTATTGCATAGACTCCCCCTATCTAATATTCATATTACCTGGGAGTCTCTAATCCAGATGGCTTAGAATAATTCCTACTCTGATGTGTATTCATCATCATCTTCATTGGTAGATTCATTATTTATCTGAGCTTGGAATTCTTTCTTTCTGTCTGTGGATTCATCTTTCACTACAATGCCTGAAAGTAAAATCTCTTGAACCTATTCCTTATTTACCTATCCTTCTTTTCTTTTAGTTATTTTCCAAAGCTTTATGTATCTGACATCTTTCTTTTTCTTTGTATATTTGTCTTCATTTTGTTTTATTGTCAATATTGGATCTCTGGGACCTGGTCTTTGTTCATATGTTCTTCCTGTTTTCTTATCCATACTTTCTTATATCTAATATCAATGTTCTCTTTCATGGAAGTATCGATCATGCTTCTACAATCATGAGCTATGTGTCCATAGTTATGAAATTTGTGAGCTATGTGTTCATAGTTATGAAATTTGTAATATTCAATGTTACCTGGGGCCACATAAGAATTTCTTGCTTGAACATTTCTTTTATAATTCTTGCAATCTACAAACTTATGTCCAAATTGTTTTGCCTACCTGGGAGTACTGAATGATCTTCTTTGTGGTGTATTCCTTGACTGATCATGATCATGATTGAAGCTTGTTTGTGGCTTGAACATGGATGGTATTCTTGAAGATGTATCTTCAATATTTTTCTTAGATTCTGGCAGGGATGATTTTAAGGATGGAAATTTATTTTAAAATGTAGAAACCTTGTCGAATTTACTAATCCTTTATATACCAATTATAAATGTTTGACGATATTTTTGTAAAAATATTCAAATTTCTAATGATTTTATATAGTTTAAATAAAATTTTGGCCATTTTTAAGGTAAAATAATTTTGTCCTTTAGAATTTGGGTGAATAATTTTTAGAATAGTGAATCCCATTTTGGGAAAACCATGGAAAATTAGCCCATGAGCGAAATTTAGCTCCTAAAATCATCCCTGGATTCTGGTTGACCATGATTCCTTCCTTTGAGTATTTCTGCATAACTCTTTCTATTTTCTTCATTCTTCTTTTCTAGCAACCTAGAGTGTTTCTCTTCATTCTCTATAAATTATGTGGATGTTTTTGTCTCTTCAAAGTTCTTGTTGAGATTGATGATTTTACTTCTCAATGTGACAACTTCTTCTTCAATATTCTCAACCTCTTCTTCTTTCTTCATTAACTAAGACTTCATGAATTCTTCTGTTCTTTTCGCTTCTTCAATATGGATTTTTAATGTGATTATTTCTTCTTCAAGTCCTTTCTCTTCTTGACCAAACTCTGCCTCAAGATGGTTTAAATCGTTAGTTCTTTCCTTAAGATGATCTGTCAATATCTTCTCTCGCATTTCTGCTTCTTCCTTCTGTGCTGCTATTTTGGCTTCCAAATACTGCTTTTGATATTCAATATTTTCTTTGATCTTTCTAGCCTCTTCTAGATGGGTTCTTAAGTTCTCGATGGCCTGTTGGGCTTCTTAAAAAATGTGAACACTTTCCTTTTGTTTCATCAATTCTTTCTTGAGTGACTTGTTTTCTTCTCTTTCTTTTCTTAGTTCATCTAAAGCACTAATCAATTATGCTTCATAATTGTCTTCTTTTTCAATTAGTTTTTTTGTATCATTTCCTTCATGGAGTTCTATTTCAAGATGTCCACATTTTTCACTATTAAAGCAAAACAACATACCTCTGTTGATTATGTACTCTTCATCTTCTGAATCTGTTTGACATGGTGAACATATTTCTTCTTGATCTGTACCTGCATCTTCTTTGGAATTTTCTGAATATACGATGGGTGAAGAATATATGTCATGTAACTTATCCCAAATTTCTTTGGCTGATGAACATTTACCAACCTTTTCTCTTATCGGATTAGCTAATCCTTCCCAGATGAAATCCATTGCTATTTTGTTATTCTTCTTCAATTTCTTCTTGGCTGCAGTCTTTTCCCTTTTTGAACTATCATATCCTGTAATGATTGACACCCAAATATAATGCCCCTGTGCCTGTAAAAATACTTTCGTTCTTCTGCTCCATATCTCATACTTTAACCTATTCTGGCCATTAAACAGTGGTACTCCATTCTCAGAATAATCCATGATCGACTCAATCAGTAATAAAACAATTTAATCATTTTAACCATAAAATGCAAGTGTTATATCAATGTAGCATTATCATCCAATAGCTGCAGAGTAAATAAAAAATTAACAAATGAGAAATCATACACATACACAGTACACCGATGTTTTTATGTGGAAACCCAAATCGGGAGAAAACCACACAATGATTTTTCTTATATGTATTTAAGAATTAAATTCATTGGAAGCACCAAATTCCTTTGTTTTCCATCTTCTATTGGAAGAAGGCTCCAACCCCCTAGTTTCTCAGGCTACAACCTGAGGGAAGCTCCAACTCCCCAATTCTATGGCTACAACCCCCTATGTTCTCCGACTACAACTGGAAGGTGGCTACAAATACCTGTCATTTTCCTATAAAACCACCCTGACATAGAATTAGAATGATGGAACCACTATCAGACTATCACTGTGAGATATACTATTGTAAACCTGTACCAAGAAACCTGCACCAAACAATCTGTAATCAACTTGTACCATAAACAAGTGGATCAACCATGCACCAACTTGTACCTCAACCTGTACCATAAACAAGTGCATCAACCATGCACCAAACCTGTACAAATAACTGTTGATACTTAGAGGGGGGTGAATTAGTATCAAGTACAATTTAAAACCTTTTTCAACTTATACTTAAACCATTCAACTATATCTAATGAGCAATGAACAATAGTATAAGAGTTACACCAATACACCACAATACACCATGCAAAATATATGATAAATAATCAATAATTATTATTCAAGGAGAGTAATGACTTCCAAAGGTAGCTACAACTTCCAAATGTAAAGGGAGGGATAAAAATACAAGAGGAAGATACAATCCTCCAATATCAAGAGAGAGTTGAACTCTCCATCCTTTCCCCTTCCTTCCACTCAAGAATATATGAGAGATAATAAAACTTTACATTAAATCATCACCATCAACCAATCATCACATAGAACCTGATAATGCTTCCTGAGACTTCTTCAATTTCTGCAATTCTTAAATTCTTGGAGTAATATGATCCTATAGATAATATTACTCAATGTATTCTCTGAAACTCCTCCAATTTTCACTCCTTGAATCCTCCCCAAAAAGAGGTTATAGAAAGAATGGTAGACTTTATTCAATTCTGGTCTATTTAAGAGAGTGAACTTGCAAAGAATGCCTCGCGCTCAGTAATTAACATATGATTTTGAAACTCACATACAAGAAACTACATTCTGTACTTGTTCCAATGAAATTTGTCCCACTTCATTTGGATTCTTGATGAAGAAGTTATGACTGTTTTACTCGGAACACCTGTTTATTGACTAGCTTCAGGACTGGTCACAAACCATAATTATAGCGAATCAAGAGATGAACTTTTTACCAAAGGTACCTTGATATGTCTTATCAATACCATAGTTATGTCACCATTTGAATCATTCTATAAACAAAGTTATAGCAAAAATGGTAAGATGACCTGAAAATAACATACCTTAGAACACATCACCAAAAAACTTCATCCTCCCTTGAAATCTGGCCTTCTTTACTTCTTATTTCCTCTGAAATTCGACTTGTATCAAATGAATGTATAATGAT
>ML824207.1:37314-47678 GCA_009831015.1 Picea engelmannii | reverse complement strand
CCTTGGCCTAATGCATTACTTCTTAGGTCTTGAGGTATGGCAGAGTCCGGAAAGAATCTTCCTTAACCAAGGGAAGTACACGGTCGAAATCTTAAAGAGATTCAACATGCTAGAATGCAAGTCCATGAATACTCCCATGGAAGCAAAGCTGAAGCTGTTGGTCGATACTTCATCAAACTTGATAGATGCCACTCTATATAGATAGATTATTGGATCGCTGATGTACCTGACGAACACCAGACCAGACATTTGTTTTGCAGTGAACACCTTGAGTCAGTTTCTGTTAGAGCCCAGACTAGTGGCTGGAAAACATGTGATGAGGTACCTTAAAGGTACAATGGATTATGGTCTCAGCTATGATGGAGATCATGACTTCACATTGAGTGGATATACTGATGCAGATTGGGCAGGAAGCATTGCTAACAGAAAAAGCACTTCCGGATGTTGTTTCAGTTTGGGATCAACGATGATCTCGTGGCAGAGTAGGAAGCAATCCAGTATTGCTCTCAGCACAGCAGAAGCAGAGTACATTGCCGCATGTTCTGCTAGCTGCGAAGCTATATGGCTTCGAAAGTTGTTGACAGGCCTATTTGATTTGGAGATGAGAGAAACCGTGATTCTATGTGACAATCAAAGATGCATTAAAATGATAGAGAATCCTGTGTTCCACGACAGGTCGAAGCACATAGAGATACGCTGTCATTTCATCCGCGACATGGTACAGAGAGGAGCCTGGAAGCTCCAGTACATTAGTACGGATGAACAGGTTGTTGATGTGTTGACTAAGCCTCTATCTCGTGTAAAGTTTGAACGCTTTCGAGATAAGCTTGGTATAGTCCGAAAGGACCCTCCCTAAAAGGGGGAGTATATTTATTCCTTGCTTCTGACTTCGCTTTTAGACGTAAAGCAAGATGAGTCATGCTTCTGACCTCGTTGTTAGACGTAAATCATGATGCCATGTGATCCTTGCTTCTGACCTCATTGTTAGACGTAAAGAAAGATGAGTCATGCTTCTGACCTCACTGTTAGACGTAAAGCATGACGCTGTGTGATCCTTTCTTCTGACCTTGCTATTAGACGTAAAGAAAGATGAGTCATGCTTCTGACCTCGCTGTTAGACGTAAAGCATGACGTTGTGTGATCCTTGCTTATGACCTCGCTGTTAGACGTAAAGCAAGATGAGTCATGCTTCTGACCTCGTTGTTAGATGTAAAGCATGGCGTTGTGTGATCCTTGCTTCTGACCTCGTTGTTAGACGTAAAGCAAGATGATTCCTTGCTTCTGACCTCACTGTTAGACGTAAAGCAAGATGATGTGTGTTCCTTACTTCTGACCTCGTTGTTAGACGTAAAGCAAGATGATTCCTTGCTTCTGACCTCACTGTTAGACGTAAAGCAAGAAGATGATGTGTTCCTTGCTTCTGACCTAGTTGTTAGACGTAAAACAAGATGATGTATACCTTTCTTCTGACCTAGTTGTTAGATGTAAAGAAAGATGTAACTTGCACTGAGCTACCAGCTTAACAGCTGTGACATAGAGCTAGTCTAGTATTGTGATGGGCCAGCCTAGTGTTGTGATGAGGTATCATTTTTTATACTGATACATATTGATGCAGATGATGATGGAATTATTTCGAGAATGACGATGTTGTCAATGAAGAAAACTTCTGATGACTTATAAATATGCCAGCCAAGATGATATTGATGATGTTTTCCTCCTACCTGATGTTGTTGATGATGTTGTCCTCCTACCTGATGTTGTTGATGATGTTGTCCTCTCTCTCTCGCATGATGCTACTGAAGAATACCCTTGTTAAGGGGGAGTGTTGAAATAATGTAACTGCAAAGAGTATTCTTATTATTATTGATATTTTATTCATAGGATCAATCCCCATTGTGGATTGATCATGTCGGATATTGTAATAGGACCAAATCCCCTTTTGCGGATTGGTCAACAGATAATTATAATAGGCAGAATAAGAAGTCGGCCCCAACAGTTAATAAGAAGACCCAAAAATATAATAAAAGTGGGTTTACCCACCCAGATTAAGAAGTCAGCCTTGCCAGTAAAGAAACACTTCACACGTGCCAGAACTTGTATAAATAAAGGAGGCTGGTGCCTCATTTGAACACAACTCACTTGCTCAGTTTGAGATACAGGTTCTGATCTGTTACCGGCAAAGGAGAGAGAGAGTGGCGCATATCTTGGGAGAGGACTTTCTGTTTTAGCATAAGATCTCTTGGCATTGTATTGGCTATTTATATTAAGGAAATTTTGTTGGGTTTTCTTCCTCTAGAGGGTTTCCCAGGATAAATGTTGTGTCTCTTGTGAATGTGTATTTCTCAGTGATCTTGTTCTTATGTTGCTATTATCTATTGAAATGAAAATAACTATAATAATGGCATAAACATTAACACTCTGAACACTGCTACCCCCTCAATTCCCATTTGTTTTGCAGCCCTTAAACCCAGAACAAGAGATTCATATTCTGCCACATTATTGGTAGCTTCAAATTCTAGCTTGTATGACAGGGATATGGTTTCCTGAAAAGGTGACATAAAAACCACTCCAGAGCCAGCGCCTTCGCTAGAAGAAGCTCCATCGAAGAACACCTTCCAAACAGAGGTGGTTGGAGGAGGTATCTCGTGATTAAATATGGGTTGCTTTCTGATTTGAAAAGGGGCTTCAGGAGTATCAGTGAGCTGCAATAAACTAGACCCCAAATCAGTTTCAAGTGCAAAGATAGGGTGATTGGTGGGGTCTGCTTCATCACTAACAATGTAGGCCAACTGAGCTTCTCTGTACAACCTCCTGTTTTCCCCTCCAAAGACTGGAATGGTGGCATATGTGAGATCCATCTGTAATGTTTCTCCAAGTTTTTTAATCCAAGTTCTTGATAACAGCATGCCGAACTTGGGGGGAACGTCAGCTACTACAATGTCCATGACCACACTCTTCATTGGCAGCTGAAATAAAGAGATCACCAAGTCTTTGATGACTCCAAGGCATTGCACCCTCCTTGAATCAAAAGAGTACAAATCATGATAAGCCTTTGTCACTTCCAGTCCCAATTCTTCCATGACTATTTTGGGCATAAGGTTGTGGGAAGCTCCTGAATCCATAAGGCAATTATGAAGCACCTTATCATGTATGTTCAGGGATGTGTAGAAGGGAGGGGATGAATCATCTATGTCTTCTACCATGGGACCTAGGATGACTGCTGGCTTTTCATCTTGAAGATTTACTGAGTCTGTGGAAGGATGGGGGGACTCAGATTATAGCAGTTTGGAGAGGGACATTTTGAAATCTTCATTTTTAACTAGTTCTGAGAGGGGTACGGGAATTCTAATCTTTTGAATTTCATGCTCAAAACTAAAGGAGGAAAGAGGCTTAGGAGCTTCCCTTACCTCAGAGACAGGTTCTTTGGCTGTTGGCGAAGTATTCTAAATTTTCTTTTCTTTAGTAGTGATTGTTGTAGGTCTAGCAGGCCTTTCTGCTATGAGAGGCTGATCATGGATATCAAAATTCCCTTCTTTCTTCTTTGACCTGAGATGGTATCTATTAGGAGTGTTGTTGGCCTTTTCCCCTTTACTCCACTCATCGATTTAAATGTTCATAATAGATTCTTCATATGCAGATTGAGTCAAATGGGGAAAAGGGGAAGTGTCTTCAATACAGTGAATTTTAGGGTCGAGCCCATCTATCTCCTCTCCTTCCTCATGAGCAATTATGTTATTTTGGAGAGGGGTTTGAATCCTCTAATCATCTCTATCTTTTCTCCTTTGTTCCCTTGGCAAATCCTGTGGCACATTGTTACTAGGCCTCCTGAAGCCTCTGTTATCAGTATTTTGGGGATTTATGTACATGGGCTTCCCTTCTAACTCCCACCTTTCCATTCTAGCCGAAAGCGATTTTAGCACTTTAGTTACCTCGTCCGTCTGAAGGGGAAGGGGAGAGGAATTGGATGGGGAGGCTTCAAGTCTCTTCCTGGATATGTCTCTATCAGCCTTATTCCTGAGTCAGTCAACAACCAATATGTTAGATTCTACTTCCACGGCTACATCCTGCATGTGAGCCAAAGTAGTCGCTCTCCTTTCCCTCAACGGGAGGCAGAAATAGGGATCAAAAGTGTTAGCATAAGTGATTTTAGCAGAGTCTTATGAGAGCTTTATCTCAGCGGGGATCTTATTGTACATTTTATTGAATCTCTTGGAGAAGTCAAAGATAGACTCTCCTTCCTTTCTCTTCAAAGACCCAAACTCTGTCATGTAATACATGAAGTCTTTTTTGTCTCACCACTGTCTCAAAAAGGCATTATCCAAAGCCTCAATCCCATCGATATATATAGGAGGCAGGGCCCTAAACCACTTTCTAGCCTCGCCTTCAAGGCTATGGACAAAAATCCTCATCCATACATATGCATGCATGATAACATGATCATCTGTAAAATTGTAAAAGGCTTCAAGGTGTTCTTCTGCAACTATGTCCCCTTCAACTGTAAACTTGGGCAGCTGCTTAAGGTAGCCATCTATTGGAAGGGCATTGAGAGCCTAAGGTAACAAAAGGGGAGCATACCTAGCAGCTATTATAGCCTCCATTCTGGTCATGGGGGGATTTGCTCCTGCCATAGGAATATTAGGTGGAGGAGAACTCAAAGGAGAAGGAGCTCGAACAGGGGATACTGGAAATGAGCTTCTAGGTGGAAGGGGGAACAATGGGGGATTCAAAGAGAAGGCTAAGGGGCTTGAGTCAGCAGATGATTTTCTCTGTACAGTGGCAGCAACAGTAATAAGAGGAGGGGTGTTAAAGCTAGGGGTGGGGAAATATTTTGTGGTCCTGGGTCTACGCCAAGGTACAGCTGAAGGGGACACGGGAGTGACAAGGATTTCTCCCTCCAATCCCAGACCAGGAGGGGAAAACTCACCAAGAACACTTCCAAAATTCAGGAAACGGGAAACTTCAGAAAAAGGTCTGCTAGGAAGCTAAGAAGAAGAAAATGGAATTTCTACAGAAGGAGAAGGAAAATTACCTAGTTCAGCGGCGGAAGTTTCTCCTTCAGAGGCCTTTCCTTTTCTGATAATCACCTCCGGATCAGCTTTAGGTGTAGCTAGAGGCAACTGTGGATGGGACCGCGTGTGTCTACCTCTGGAAGCCACAACTAAAACAGCAGGTTCGCCACAATGGAGTTGTCACAATGGAGTCACTAGGTGCACAGTAGAAATCTCGTAGGGCTCTGATGCCTGATGCACCTTCAGAATCAGAGGCTCGATGTCATTTGATCCCAGGGAAAATTTTCAACTTCGTCCCCGGCAATGGCGCCAGAAATGTTGGCGTCAGAAGTCACTCCTAGATTGGAGTAGGAGTAAGCATGAAGCCCATCAGTTTATGTCACTATTTGTTTATAAAGGGTGATGAATAGAAGTAAACTCAGAAAATTATCGTTCTAACTCAGAAACTAGGCCAGGCATGTACAAGCAAATGAGGTCTTGGTTCAACTTCAGTCAGTAAGTTGTAATAAGGATGAGTAGGAGGAAGACTTCTGTGAGGAAATGCGAAGGCTTGTTGTAGGCATCGAGCTTCTAACAACCTGTAGAAGAAAACTTTGAACACAAGAACCTCTTATATTCAAAAGCAGAAACACTAAAAGAACATAACAGGGTTATAATAAATCCTTTATCATAACACAGTCATGACAATTCATGTGAATCAATCAATCATGAACCCTTTCAGTATGAGATCAAAACCAGATGAAAAAGAGAGTTGCCTTACATTAAACAAAGAAATTTCATATGTAGATACATAGCCAGGAAAACCAGTACTTCATTAAAACATTACAGTCGGGAGCTCTGCTCTACCATCCATCCTCACACAAATACAAAAAGTGAGTATATATACTCAGAGCAATTCGCCACCTTGGCAGCAGGAGGGTAGATAAGACATTAAAGTCCAAATTAGTATGTGCAATCTCCTAGGGTCAGATGAGGACATCAGATCGGCATGGCTTCTTTAGGAAAACTTGCACACAGGACGATCTTGGGCAGATTGTCTACCAGAACCTCCATGCCTTACATTTAAGGAGTGAGGTGAGGTTTCAACCACCTCCTCCTACCTTTATTTACCTCTAGCAGGGATCAGGATCGAGGCCGAGTTGAATTGGCACCCAGAGAACACGACGACGCCTCCTGCAGCTAAACCTGGCACTTTGGCCCTTTGCGCAGCTCTTTCTATCACCCCAAGTGACCACAGGTCATGAACCTGCACCTATCTTCAAAGGCACTTTTCACATTTTGCGTTTCGACGATTCCAGATGCAGTGGAGGAGCGACCCCCTGTCTTTCAAAGTCCCGATAGCTGAAATGTCGAAACGGCTAATCATTTCGCATTTCGGCGATTCCAGATGCAGTGGACGAGCAACCCCCTATCTTTCAAAGTCTCGATAGACGAAATTCTAAAACGACTAATCATTTCGTGTTTTGGCTATTCCAGATGCAGTGGAGGAGAAACCCCCTGTCTTTCAAAGTCCCGGTAACCGAAATGCCGAAACGGCCGATCCGCAATCAATTGCCAGATTTGATTTAATATGGACGGTCACGATGAACCTTACTGTATTTCAGGGATTCTCCCATTGGGATTTCTCATTCCTTTGCTCCCAACCCTTGTATTTCAAAGTCCCTGTAGCCGAAATTGCGACCAGACTTAATCAGGCACCATGTGTCCCGACTGGATCGGACGACCATGATCATTTTGTGACTTTGGCCCTAAGGGATGAGCCCATATGCTAAACCTCGTGCAACTTTGTGGCTCTGGCTTACCCGAAGACTGTTGATCTACTCCATCGATGGATCTTCGCCGAAAAAAGCAAAAATGCCCGCCTGCTTGATTTTTAACCCGAAAATAGAGGTTTTATGCATGTTGCGCTTGGGTTCTCATGACTGCGACCTTAGATAACTTCATTTGATGGGTCTTAAGCCCCATTTCATCTATTTCTCACCAAGGACCCAAATCCAGAGAGAAGCTTCCCCCTTACAAGAATATGTGCTAACACATGGTCATTCTAATTCTCAAGGTCCTATTACAAATAGCCAAGTACTAGGATCTTACTTTTGAATATGAATCTAAATCCTCCCTTTATAAAAAGGCCATTCTTAATGAAGTCATCACCGTCTTTCATCATCTTTATGTTCCCAATAAAATCTAGCATTATAAACCAAAACATTTAATGATGTCCAAAAACTTTATTTTACAACTTGAACAACTTGGCAATCATATTTCGTTGGTCAACCTAGTTCATACACTAATTCCTCATTCCCCAACTCTTCCTGTTGTTGATATTAATTTGTAGTTCATGAAGTCTTACAGTGATGTGAAGTTGTTTCTTCTTCTATGTTGGAAGACTTGCCTCGTATCAAAGATCGATCCA
Source organism: Picea engelmannii (assembly GCA_009831015.1). Taxonomy (NCBI): domain Eukaryota; kingdom Viridiplantae; phylum Streptophyta; class Pinopsida; order Pinales; family Pinaceae; genus Picea; species Picea engelmannii. The sequence continues at coordinate 40,259 of ML824207.1, read as the reverse complement.
ATATTGTCTTTAGTTACCCTAAACCTACTAATAACAATTTTACTATGATCTGACCCTATGCTCAAATGCAACATGATCCCTTTTTTTCACCCAAGTCTTACAATGTAGCTAGTCGTGAATTTATATCCCCCTAAAAATATTTTTTCTACTACTTCAAGCCTTGATCGTGATCAAATAAAAAAATTTCGAGCCAACCACGACCATTTAGTCGAATTCCCTACCATCAATGAGAAGGATCAATATACCCATGTATGGTAAAATAGTTATCTTATCACTTGGACTAACAACAATGAACTTAATATTGACATTATGCATTCTCAACTCAACAAGATAATGGGTAAAAAAATTCTAGAAGTTATTGATTATGAAGCAACCCATAATTTCAAGTGTGAAAATAAAACATAGAAGAAAGATAAATTTATCTAGCTATTTTGCTAGGACTGTAACTCTTCAAATATCCTTAATTCATATCATCCCAATTCCATTCCATCCAAGGACAATGATTGATATTGGTAGTTTGATGCTTATTCATTAAAAAAATGTATTTCTCACTGTACTAAAAACCCTTTGAGGAGATTCCTAAATCAGTGAGTCTCCTTCCCAGTTAAGTTTTCTCTTCCAAAAAATCCCTCTCTTCCTACTACGGATTTGCATGCTATTTGAAAATTAGTCCAAACTACAAATTCTTTGTATATTGAGGCTTCTCTTTATATTTATGTTTCATGGACTACCACCAATGCTTTTTTACACACCCATTTCTCCACTAATACGGGAAATCATTATGTTTTTCATCTTTGGTGCAATATGCCTAATCCAATTTCTTTTGCTACTTTCAGTGGAAGCATTTTTTTTCCCTACTAAGTTTCCAATGAAAATTAATGGACAACCTCTCAAAATCCATTTTTGTAATGATGATGATGCCCCATTAGACTCTCAATTCATTTTTTGATACTATTGAGCCAATTACTATAGTCAAATCATGTGTTTGTTTTAAATTAGTGGAAAATGAGTAATTGTCCCTTGTAAAATGATTAATCCTCCTAACCATGGGAAAAAGAATGAATGAGAAAAACCCTTCTTTAAACCTTGAGAGTTTATCAATTTCTATGAAGATAAATATCTCACTCATGCCAAACGATACGAGAACACATAAGGTCTCCACAAATCCTTCAATTTGAGTATCGGATCCTTCCTTTGTGTTCTAATAGATCTTTATCCTTTTGGCATAAGGATATGCATCAAGTTACTATTTTAATTAAGAATGATAAAGGTGTCCAAGGTAATTCTATTGTTATGAGTCCTTCTGATCAATAAGAAACACACAATAAATTCTTTTGTTACTTAACACAAAGCTTCTCCACCCTACCAACTCTTATTATTACTATGCAAACTTTATGGTCAAAAAACATGTCAAACAAGTTTGTGGTAAACTCAATTAGTTAAAAATTACAAACCTTTGAATTATATCACTATTTGTTTTCCCTATTCCAATCCTAGCATAGGTATGATCATTCAAAATGTTGCAAAAGCCAAAATTTCTTAAAATTTGATTGCAAATCAAGTTATTCTTAGACTAAGGTTGTTGATGTGGATACATAGAAAACTACTTTCTCTATCCCTATGGTCATTTTGAGTGGTTAGCATTGTCATTTGGCTTAAAAAATGATCCTCCTTGGTTTCAAGATCACATGGATTTTACCTTTCAACACTATGAAGACTTTCTAAGTACTTATATTGATGACACATTGGTGTCCACCTCATCTCTTCATGATCACTTTTATCATCTCAATAGATTTGAAGAAATACTACTATTGGTGAAGGAAAAATAATTATGTAACTTGATATTGTTTCCAAAATACCTTCTTATATTGATGAAATCATGGATAAGAATCAAATCCAATAATTTCTTGGGTGTATCATTTATGTTAACAAATATATTATAAAATGTTCAAACAAAGTAGCTCCTATTACAGAACATCTATGACCCGGCGGTTGGTCATGGAAATTTACTATTGTTGTTTAGAAATTAAAGGAGGAAGCTCAGAGTATTCCCCCTCTCCATTTCCATTTTGGGAAAGGAAAATTAATCTTCAAAACTAATTTTTGGTCAATGTTATTCAATGTTATTCAATGTTAATGTGTTTGATAATTTTTGGTCAATGTTATTCCTTGAAAATTTTGATATATGTAAATAACTTGTGGAGAAAAATTAGGAGATTTTCTAAATATAAAAAATAGCATTGCATAGGAGAAAATAGATCTTATATATGAATTGTGGAATTTAAAAGTTCCAACTCTATTCACAATTTAATATGTTTTCAAAAACCAAAGCTAAATATTTACAACTAGTTCCCAAAGAAAATTATTAAACTAGAAAATTTGGTTTTATATGTTTAAATTTATAATACGTAGAATGGCTGAAGTCCTATGAAAATAATTGTGTTGATGGTCTCACAAGAGAAATGGCTTCTACATTAATGGATCGTGGCTAAAAAACCTTGAACCCCATAGTTTAGACAATATTTCCCATGTTTGGAAGGGTTTGAAAACATTTGCAAATAAACCTTTCAATTGAGACCAAATAATGGATCTACCATGCCATTATGCATGGATTTGATTAGACGTATGAACTTGAAGGACGCCCTTTTGATGACTTCCTCAATAAATATGGGCTCCTTACCTTCATCATCAATCATGGTAAATGGGAATGAAATCATAGTATTATTGTTGATATGATTTTGAATGTCAGATGTGACCACACAGTAATCATGATAACTTGATGTATAAAACCCAATTATAATATTCTTACAAGTATTTTGGACACTTACTTCCCAAATAAAACTTAAAAACCTATGATAGGAAAATAAATGATGATTTCTCCGTCTAGCTCACTAATGCTTCCTGAAATGTTTTTAAAGTATCAGTCCAACCAAAAAACAATTATG
>ML824207.1:6073-35871 GCA_009831015.1 Picea engelmannii | reverse complement strand
TCCTTTCTCAAATGGGAGGATGAATTGATAAGAACATGAAATTTAGGAATTGATAAGAACATGAAATTTATGAAAGAGTAATGGGAAGGAGAAAAGATTTGTGACACCATGTTAAAGGTGTCCAAATGATGTTGACAACGGGTACGATATAAACTAAGATTTGCTAAACTATTTTTTTTTTATTTCTTTAGCCATAAATAATTTTTACCAACAATAAATTTATCTTTTATGTTAATGTGACTATATTAGTAAGCTAAACAACTAATTTCTATAGAAATGTCACAAAATTGTATTTAATCTCCTTCACCTTCTCACAGCTTATGGTTGTGCGTTCAAAACAATATTATAGCGGAATATCAAGTTGGCTCTCGACCACTATTTAATCTCCTTCACCTTCTGTCGACCACTATTTAAAATGAAGTGCACTAGTCTCTTCCTTTTATCAAGCCTATGAAACTCTCCCTTCCCCTTCTGTCAACCATTGTTAGGCTTCATTTCATTTTTCTTGTAACTAATCTTGTCATACAATTGGTTATCAATTTCTCCCTTGCAATATTGTTATATATCTTAGACAGGTTGTTGTTGAGTATTGTGCTTTAAACGCTTAGGTTTTTATTTTCCATTCTTATAATTTATTTATTTTTGTAAGTAAGATTTGTATAAAAATCCTTCAAAAAGAAAGAATTACAGTGTCATCATGAGTTCCGGACTGTAAGAACTGAACTGCCCAAGAGGGAAACCAGTTCAACCAGTTGGTTAAAGTAAAGCCCATTGTCTTAAGGTACCAGTCTTAAAATGACATAAACTTAAACATAAAAATTCTAGTCCCCTGTGGGAGACCAAATCGGCCTGTCAACTAACCCAGATATAAAACCAACATACAAAATATGATAATAGACCCTATGAGGCAGAGAGAAATTCAGAAAGTCTGCGAAACTAGCATGAGGACACCTGTGCAAGTCAAGTGGTGGGCTTGTAGCGAGGCCATGCGTCCAGGAAGCTGGCGTTGGTCGTTGGGTACGCGGTTGGTGTTGCTTCCTCTTCGACCAGTGTCCCTCCTTCCTCCATGGGCTCGAGCAAGGCAGTGCCTATGTCGAAGTCTCCTCCAACCCTTTTCGCTTCGACCATTATCCCTCCCTTCTATGTGGCCTCGTGCATGGCAACACCTGTGTCGACGTCACCTCCAAACCCTTCTCCTTTGAAAAATATCCCTCCATCCTCCATGGCCTCATGCATGGCCACTCTTGTGTCATCATCGCCTCCAACCACTGGGTCCTCTTCTCCTCCAACACCTGTGGCATCATCATTTTCTCCCCCTGTGGCATCGCCCTCTCCTAGTGTTGAGTGGCATGCCTAGAGTTGAAAGAAATTGCAGGAGTGTTGAAGTCTTCTCGTCCAGGAGTTCCATTTGGAATTGCAGGTCATCCAAGCAGTGCCGCAATTTAAAGACCATACCTTGCAGAATTGCAAGGTTGTCCTGCAATTGTGAGCTTGGTGTTGAGTCTGTGAAGGAATGAGGCCATGGTTGAGGTCCAAGGATTTCAGGTTGAGACCCAAGGTGAGGTTGGTCAGAAGAGATCTCTAGTTGGACTGGTGCACTCACCGACGAGTTAGGTGGGACTCCAGGAAGTGGAATTGAGGTGGAAGCCAAATCGTATGAGGGTCCCAAGTTGAAACCCAAGGAATTTTCAGAGATGGAAAACCATTCCAGCCGGTTGGCGAAGGGCGAGGAGAGGGATGGGGGGTTGTTCGGGCTTTGTCCATACTACGATTGAGAGGATGGTGAGGGAGGTGAAGAAGGTCACGAGATAGGATATGGTGCAAGCGGGGGTCTAAGAACCACGCGCGACCGGTTGGGCTGCCAGGTCGAGCCACACTTGGATTTCCCCTTTTGTCTAGGCATGCCTGGGAGACTGAGGGGAAATGTAAGGATTGATAGAGAGCACAAGTAGCAAAGGTGCAGGTCATAGGAGGTCTCAGTCGTGGAAGATAACAACTATAGATGCAACTGGTAGAAGTCATGGCGTCGATAGTGTTTAAGGAGGCAAGCGTGCATGAGCAGAGTAAATTCCAATTTATGGCTCTAAGCCATCGACAAGACAACAAGCTTAGGCCAGGCGCAACGAGAGTAATGGTGCCTAGGCCTGCGCGAGTTTGTCTTAAATGCATGTGGGTGGCGGGAGGGTGTGACACACTCCTGTTGGGCACTTTAATTCTCTAAATGAATAGAGAGTTAAGGTGTTCAATATAAATTGTCAATGCAGGGAAGTCTGTTATTTCAAGATAATTGTGCACAGTCTATGATAGATTATGGAAGAAACACTAATCTAATTGTAGTAAGGAAAAAAAGAAACAAAAATTATTACTAACACAATTATGCTGACACAGCTGGAGTTCTGCATAATTGAAATCACAAATTGAAATCTAAACTGGTGAATGTATAAGAATTATGGATTACCTATTCTAATCTAACTTTCTATTTTACTTTTGCAGGAAGGACTTCTCTACTAATTGCAGAAGGAAATCTACTTATTGCAATAAAGTAATCCACACTTTTATTTTCTTTTACTTGAAAACAAGATTTTAATCTAATGAAAAAAAAAGGAAAAGCAATTATCCAACAGTGTTCAGCAATTGAACTTTAATTCTCATGAGACAGATTTATGCGCATCTATAGGAAAGCACTGGACTGTAACAGCAACTGTGTTCTAGAATTCTTAATCAGATAAACCATTCACATTAAAACAACTATTCTGGAATTCAAAACAGAGGGGAATCTGTGAGGAAGGTGGGCCCTTTCCTTCTCACTGAATCCTCTCAGGAAAATAGGCTACCATCTGCTAAAGAAATTCAATCCACTCTTCTATTGATTTGCCAAAAATATTGTGTACAATAATATTTACTTCTCTTCACTTTCTCGTAGTCCCAATTCATCCCCCTAATTACAAAATCTCTGTTATTTAAAGTCAGAGTCATTCAGTTAAAACAAAATCAGAACAGCCTTGAGAATCCCCGATTCTAAAGTTGTTCATATGATATCATTAATACAAGATCTAGAACTAATCTTGCAAGTTAAAACATATAACAGTAGGTGTAGCAGCTTCCAGGATCGGTGGCATTTGTTGCAGTAGTCGTGTAACAACAAAATCGGTGGCATTTTTTACAACAGTCATGTATCAGCAAAATCGGTGGCACCTGTTGTAGCAGTCGTGTAACAACTTCCAGGATTGGCGCATAGCTGTAACAACTTCCAAGATTGGCGCATAGCTGTAATAGCTAGTGTAACGCAACGACCATTCTTTAAGACTTGGTTGTTGTATTCATTTCGATCATTAGTTTAACCATTTTATGGGTAAAACATGTGAACGTTACCAATCAAACATGCTAAGTAAATGAAAATATAAAAGTAAGATAAATGATTCATACCTAGGGAAAAAGGTCTTAGCATGCATTATAGTAGGCATTTAACTTAGAGATGATAAGGTTTGAATAGGCAAAAGATGTGATGAAAAAGGGACATTTATGGGTCCTAACATGCCCCCCAACTGAAGACATTGCATGTCCTCATGCAAAACACATTCAAACCTTACTCTATAGCTGAATTAGGGAACTGGTTCCTCCAGTGCAAAATTGTTAAGAGAAATTGATAAGTGCTTGTATGGTAAAATGTTGTGTTAAAAAGAAAATATGTGGTGTCAACAATCTGTCTGCGTTGCTTTGTCTTGAAGAACAGAATATGTTTGAGTTTCTTGACTATCAACTCGTGAGGGAAACAGAGGTTCTTGTTTGAAATTTGTTGGTAAACCAACAGCTGCCTTATGACATTGAGATCTTCTCGGTTGTGTTGTTTTATGTGTAGCAGTAAGTGCATGTTCAGTCTTAACTGAGAGAGTTGATGGACCTCCTGCAACTAGCACTTTTACTACCTTATAACCTGCCTCAAAGTATATGTTTCCACACTCAAAGCACATGAGTTCTTTATTTCTGTCCATAACAGCTTTTGTGAGTGCTAGGATGTCCAGAGTAATCCCTTTTGGATTCTTTTGTCGAGCAGTCTCCAATTCCTTTTTTCAGGGTTTTTAACTCTTCTTTGAGGCTTCCATTCTCTGTTATGAGCACAGTGATTTTGGAGTTTTCTGTATGTCATATATTTTTCTCAATTTGGGAAAATAGTTGGGCAAGTGGTACATCCCTAGTACTATTTGTAACTGGTTCTTGTGGAGCAGTTACACTGTCAATAGTAGTTTCTGGTGGAACAGTTGTTTCTTGTGTAACAGTTGTGTCTGTCATGACTACCTCTTATGGAATAGGCTCGTCTTGGATAGTTGGTTCTTGTGTAACAGTTGTGTCTGTCATGTCTACCTCCTATGGAACAACCCAGTCTTGGATAGTTGGTTCTTGTGTAAGAGCTTCCTCCTGCCTGACTTGTCCTTGTATACCCGTCCCATTGTTTACAGGTGTCTCTACCAGCACCATTAATTTACTGGAAGAGACTGGTTCTTGTGTAATAGTCTCTTCATCAATCGTAGTGGATAATGGACGAAGAACAGGAATAGCCTGTTCCATAGCTTGTCATCCAAATGCTGCTTCCGCAAAGCTGGTAGACCTGGTTTTTCTCCTTGGTAAAATAGAAACGAAAGCAGAGGCTTTCTTGTTTGTTGATGGATGTGGAAGAGGTTGTTCTTCCTCAACCACACAAGTAGGAAATTCATGTATACCTGGGTCTGCTATGATCTAGACATCGTTATTTGACGTATGATCCATAGAATCATCAGGCGGAGCCGATGATTCTGCTGCGATTGAAGTACATTCAGTCTGAAGTGAGACAATAGTGGCTTGCAGTTCTAGGCACAAATTAAAACCTGGTATACATATATCTGTAGAGTTCTTAGTCACAGCAGCAGAGGGGTTCTAAGTTGTTGCTAATATAATGGGTTCCAGGTCTTTCCGACATTTTCCCTTGAATGGATGTTTTCTTTTCCAAGATATTCTATCGGCAGTGATAGTAGGACTTGGAACAGTTGTTGAAACAATAGGTGTCTATGCCAGTGTAACAGGGGTAGTCAAAATTCCTGTTGCAGTGGACCGTTCTAACCTTGTGCGCTTTCTAGGTAATGCAGATACAAGAACAGGGGTTCTCTGTTTAGGAGCAAGGGGTAATTTTTCAATAACATCTGTCATGGCCAAGGGCTGGGACGCACGGCTTGGTGTAATAGCTGGTTATTCTGCATTTTGCACAATCACAGCTATAGGCTGTGACAATTCACCTTCATCAAGGCTTGTCTACTTGGTGCTAGGATGGCCACGGATTGTGCATTTACTTCTTTGGGTTGTCTTACGGGAAGCGACAGTAGGGGTTTGGACTATTGTTGCAGCCGAGGGCAGAGACTCAGGAAGAGGTCCTTGCATATCTGTAGGTATAGAAGGTGGCTAGTCTTCTACAGTAGTTAATGGGTTATTGGAAATGTCCATACCATTGCGATTCAATAGTCCGATGAGTCTGTGATTAGAAAGGCAGTCCTTGGGGTTTTTGGATTTTTTTACAAAATGAGCCATGTTATTCAATGAATGAAGTAGATAATAAGGAATGTTTATGAATTTATGATGTCGCAGATGTGATAATAAGATGAAATCAGAAAAATAAACAACTTGGTACCTACCTTCGCAGGTAATGTACCTTTTGACGAATTCTGCAACTTTCCCCCAAGGCGCTAGTAAGGAATTGACATCCGCACCTCGGCCTTTTGTCCGAATTTGCTCATTGTTAATGAGGAAAGCTTTCTGAGCGTTCGGAAGATGACTTTTTCTGTTAAAACATCGGTCCCCTATTGTTGGTAACCCTGTGACAACAACAATGCTTTCCTCTGATACTAGAATCATTACACCATTCACCATTGAATATTCTTTGGTGCGATTTTAACTAAACTCCAATACCTTGTCCTTATTAAACCCCTGCAGCTTCTTAAAATAAGGTATCCAGTCAACCTGCAGAAATATTTGGTAGGCCTCTGGATGTAATACCAAAGTGTCCAAATTTGCAGGTTCATACCTCACAGTTGATCCTCCCATGATGTTGCTTGAGAGTCTAACAGTCACATAGGAGGAGAGACTAGCACCTAAACCAGAAACGCAGCCGGTTCGAACGTGGTTTGCATGTAGAATATAGTGCCTCAGCAAAAAGAAGTGTGGTCAAAAAGGTGGTGAAGGTGAGTATAAAATATCGTTTGGACGACTAGATTTGGATTTTCCCCCCAACTAATCGGATTGGCTCCATGTGGATCAATTTAGCACAAGTGGTGAGAAAAATGGGAAAGCATGCTTTTATATATTCATTACTTTAAGACATAGGATTAGTCATGTACCTCATATCTTACCGCACATAAATATCTGTCAGAGTGATCGCGCTATCCAACCACCATCTGAGTTGCATGGAATAGCTGACATGATGAAGGATAGTATGAGAAATGACGATATGACAATTGGAGCAGATATGGAGTCCTTTCTGGAGATAATCAGTTGGAAGTAGCCAAATGTGGGATGTGAAGTCAAGTAATGATGAAACAACACTTTCACTTAGAGAAGGAGGAAAAAGATAGTTGCAGTATGAACGAATCAGCGGTGCTGCAGCATGTAAAGAGTGTAGAGCTGGAGTAGCAGTACTTGGAAAAAATGTGAAAAAAACAAAAGAGTGAAGTGGCAAGACAGAATAATAGTGATTTGTGTATTAGCAAGTACTGCGGCCAAAATGGCGGAGGTAGGTGTAACAGCAAATAAGATGGTCGGAAAAGAAAATTGTGAAAAAACAACCATTGTGTAATAGTAGGGAAATTGGCCAACTTATTGGAAATGGGTGTAACAGCAGAAAATTGGCCAATTTGTCTGAAATGGGTGTAACAGCAGAAAGTCGGTCAATTTGTCGGAAATGGGTGTAACAGCAGAAAATCGCCCAATTTGTCGAAAATGGGTGTAATGGCAGAAAATCGGCCAATTTGTCAAAAAAAGGGTGTAACAGTAGAAAATCGGCCAATTTGTCGGAAATGGGTGTAACGGCAGAAAATCGACCAATTTGTCGGAAATGGGTGTAATAGCAGAAAATCGACCAATTTGTCGGACAAAGGGTGTATCAACAGAAAAACGGCCAATTTGTCAGAAAAAGGGTGTAACAGCAAAAAATCGGCCAATTTGTCGGAAAAAAGGGTGTAACAGCAGAAAATCGGTCGAACGTTGCATCACTTAGTTTCTAGGAAGTTTTTCAACTTCCATGAACTAATTGTTCATCACCTTTTCCATAGTCATCCTTAATGTTCACCTGCACACACAAAAATTGTCGGATACCCTTCAAGGCTGAATTTTTTAGCATAGTAAACACAATCAAACAGAAACAGAAAAATTTAAATTTTTTTTGAGTTTATTTATATACAATGTCTGAGCAAAATAAGTCCTAAAGTTGAGAAAGGGAAGGAGCAAGCTCCATTCCTTTTAAGAATTGATAACCTGTATCGACTGAACATTTAGATTTGAATTCTTCCTTCGATAGTGGACGCTAATACAGGCTCAGGCGATGCCCATTTGCATGTAATTGTGTATCGGATCCATCAATAGTGATTAACCTGACTGTCCCATTGGGAAAAACAATGTCTACCTCATAAGGTCCTAGCCATTGTGTACGCAGCTTACCCTGAAATTCTTTAAAGCGTGAATCGTATAGCAGAGCCCAATCTCCTTTTTGGAATAATTTCTTCTTGATGACCTGGTCATGCCATTTCGTTCTCTGTTGTTGAATCACTGAGGTTTGATGAATAATGTCCAACCACTTTTCATCAAGCTCATTGAGCTGTTGTAGTCTAGCCTTTTGTGCCATAGTCAATTCAAGGTTGACTGTTGATGCAGTTCTTAAGGTTTTGATTTCGAATTCAATGGGAAAAACAAGGCTTTTTCCATATACCAGTTCGTAAGGAGAAAACCCAGTTGTGTTTCTCCAAGTAGTTTGGTAAGCCCATAGAGCTTCATGCAATCTGTTTGTCCAATCCTGATGATGTTATCTCACTATTTTAATAAGAATGGCTTCGATAACTTTGTTGGTACTCGCCACCTGGCCATTGCCTTGTGGATGGTATGGAGAAGCTATTCTATGTAAAACATGATATTTACTGAGTAGGATTTCAAGTTTATGTGATGTGAAAGGGGGTCCTCCATCAGTTATTAATTCTCTGGGAACTCCAAACCTAACAAAGATATCTTCAAACAGAAATGCTATGAAAGATTATTCTGAGGCTCTAATGAGTGCTTTCTCCTCTACCCACTTGGTCATGTAATCTGTATAGACTAATATATGTACTTTTTTATTAGAAGGTGGGTTAATGGGCCCTATGAAATCCATGGACCATCTCTCAAAAGGTTCTAACACTACCTGAGGTTGTAGAGGCATCTCTTCCCTATGATTTGGCTGCCCCATTCGTTGGCAACTGTCACAAGTTTGAATGTATTTCTAGGCATCTTGAAATATGGTGGGCAAAAAATAGCCCATCCTTAAAATTTTATGCCTGGTCCTTTTATCATCAAAGTGACCCCCGCAAGGGCCATCATGGCAAGCCTTCAGCAGATCATATGCTTCATCATCCCTCACACATCTCCTGATTTCCTGATCGAGGCCTGTGTAGAAAAGGTATCCTCTTATCCAACTATACTGAGCACTCTTTTGAATAATATTCCTTCTTTCTCGTGGAGATAAATGGGGAGGCACCTTCCCTGTAACCAAATAATTAGCAATGTCTACATAGGAAGGTGAGTGAGCAGATACTGCAAAAAAATGTTCATCTGGAAAGGAATAATCAACAGGTAAATTATCATCATTTACATGTAATCTTGATAGAAAATCAGCAACCACATTTTCTTTTCTAGGTCTATCTACTATAGTGATGTCAAATTCTTGTAGAAGTAACAACCATCTGGTTACTCAAGCATTAGTAATAGGTTTATTCATCAGATATTTAATTGTTGTATGATCAGTATGAATAAAAGTAGGATATCCCGTGACATAATGTCGGAATTTATTGATTGCATAAACTACTGCTAAGAATTCTCTTTCAGTAACTGTATAATTTAATTCAGCAAGAGCCATGTTCTTGCTGATATAGTAAATAGCATAAGGCTCTTTGTCTTCTTGTTTCCCTAGTACTGCACCGATTGCAGTATCGAAGGCATCTGAAGAAATGTGAAACGGAAGAGCCCAATTGGGCCCTCTCAAAATGGGAGCTGTGGACAATTTCTATTTTAGATCTGTAAAAGACAATTCACAGTTGTCATTCCAACGAAAGTCAACATCTTTTGTTAATAGAAAAAACAAGGGGGAAGCCAGTTTGGAATTTTTTTTAATGAATCTCCTGTAATAACCAGCATGCCCTAAAAAAATTCTGACCTCTTTCTGAGTTGACGGAGTTGGAATATCCAAAATTACCTGGATTTTGGCGGGGTCTACCTGGATTCCTGCATAAGAAATGAAGTGTCCCAGCACTACTCCCTCGCTCATCAGCATAGGGCACTTTTTTGTACTTAAAGAAAGATGAGACTGTATACATATCTTAAGAATTTTTTCCAGATTAGTCACGGCTTCATCGAAATCAATGCCACAAGGGGTAAAGTCATCCATGAATATCTCCATACAGTCATTCACCATATCAGAAAAAATAACAATTACAGCTCTCTAGAAGGTGGTTGGTGCATTACACAAGCCAAATGGGAGAACCTTGTAAGAAAATGTACCCCAAGGGCTGGTAAAAGTGGTCTTATCCTGGTCCTGTGGATAAATTTTTATCTGATTATAGCCACTGAATCCATCTAAGAAAGAAAAAAAAAAATCCCAGCTAGATTGTCTAAAACCTTATCAATAAATGGCAGAGGGAAGTGATCCTTCTACGTTGCTTTATTCAGGGCTCTATACTCTACAAAGACTCTCCATTCCCATTCTTTTTAGGAACAATAACCAAAGGTGAGACCCACTCACTGTCTAATATAGGGTAAATGAAATCAGCATTGAGAAGTTTGTGGTGTTCTTCTTTAACAATTTCTTTAAGGTTTGGACTCATCCTCCTTTGGGGTTGGAAAATGGGACGACATTATTTCTTAATGTATATATGGTGGGTACATAGTTCAGAGGAAATGCCTTTCATATCCATGTAATCCCAGACAAATTCTTCTTTATGTTCAATCAGTAATTTCATCAATCAACAAGTTTCAACAGTGGATAAATCGGGATTGATGTTCAAGGTTTTTCCAGGTTCAATTTCTACAGCAATGCTCTTGGAACTGACTTTAGGAAACAATTCAGTTGTTTCATCATCTGTTGTTAAAGCGTTTTCTATTACAGCGGTTGTTGTTACAGCTAAATCATTTTGATTGTTAGTTGTTTCCGAGAACATTTTTGAGCTTATATCTTCCTTGATGGCGGGGTCGAAGACTCTAATCAAACGATGGTTTGTGTTTCGTGTAACAGCAGAGAAGTCACAAATAAAGCATTTGATTAATTCATCCTCTATCTCATCCTTGAAACTCAAGGATTTTCCTATGGTTAGCACAGGCAGAGCATTTTCATCCTCAGTGTCCATCCAAAAAGAATTTTCAGGTTCCGCCCTAGGTGTAGCATGAGGATACAGGGTCAGGTTTTTTGTGTTATAACCATCAGAGATGGTCATGGAACCAGATCGACAACCAATGAAAGCATCATCTATAGCTAACCATGGTCTTCCAAGAATTAGAGGGTGGCCCCCCAGACGGGTTTTGGGTTGCAGTACAACAAAATCAGCAGGATACTCCCATGAATCCACAGAAATGACTAAATCATCTATTACTCCTTCTGGTCTAATGTTAGAACGATCAGCTAATTCGAGAACAGTAGGAGTAGGTTGGACTTGTGTTCTGAGTTGCAGAAATTGTGTAGTTTCTTTTGGCATGATGTTAATTTCCTCCCCTAAGTCGATTAGCGCATGGGGGATAGATGTATGTCCAATTTTGACATTGATTGTAGGGTTTCCTAGGTCTCCATACTTAGGAGGTGGGTATTTGCCTAACATCAGTTCAGACAAATCCCCCACCACATGCACGGTGAGGGGATCACTGGGTTTTCATCCAGGTCTTTTTATACAGAGATCTCTTACAGTCTTGGCATAAATAGGGACATCTATGATGGCTTGCAATAGTGGAATATTAACGTGCATATTTTGAAATTCTCCTAAGAGATTGAAAGATGGTAATTCCACAGGTTTGGTAATTGTCATCCTATCAGGGAATGGTGGGTATGTTGACTCTATTATAGGTTAGACAATTTCTTCTGTATCAGCAGATGGTCTTTCCCTTGATTCCTTGTCTAACTCTGAAGAACGAGCATCTTCAATTATTAGCTCGACTAGTCTCCCTGATCTTAATTTGATTTCATCACAAGGCATGGGAGTAATAGACAAGGCTGACACATTGTGTATGTCTATGTTCTGAACGACCTTATTATTTGGGTTTGGGTTAGGTTGCACAGGCATCTGAGGTCATAAAGGAGGATTGTTCAGTGGGGCATTTGGGGGTAACTGCAGTTGTTGTTGCTGGTACTGGGGTTGGAACTGTTGTTGATAAGGGTTCGGCTGGTGATGGTTCTGATAACTGAGGTGTTGTTGAGGGCCTCTCCAATTACATGGTGATTCTGCTGCTGAGGCATAGGTAACCATGCATTGGGATCTTGGTAAGGGTTTGACATCTGATGTGGAGGGGGAGCATTCGTCTGGCCATATAGTGGTTGATTGTTCCAATAATTAAGTGTTGCAAGAGAGAATTGACAGTTTGTACCTTGACTTATTGGCTTCCATTGTCTCCTTTGTGTAATTAGATAGGAAGCCTCTGCTTCCTCATTAGTTGCCTTCATTGATGCTTTAACTCCTGGTAGAGAGGGACATTGATCAGTAGCATGATCTAATTCACAAATAAGACATACATGGACACTGTTCAGTGGGCACTCCCTTGGTGGATGTTTCTTCTTGCATTTTGGACAGAAAATGCACAATGCTTGCTCTGATTCTGCTTGTTTCTGCTTGATCTGCAAGGTGTCAATTTGTGAAGCAAAAGAGTTAATCATATCTCTTTTAAAATTTTCTAACAGATTACCTATTTCTTCTCTTGTTGCTCCTCCATTGGCTGATTTTTGTACCCTTGAAAAAGTACTATCCTTGGTAGCTGACCTATTCTTTGTAGATCCTCGAGAACATCTTTTACAGAGGTGTAAAATGTCCTCATAGGATTCTTTAGATATATCTCCTTTGCCAAGCATATTCAGTATATCTAAACAATCTTCTCTAACTCCTTTTAGCAAAATAGTTTTTAAAATGTCTTTACTTACATCCGGATGCCCAAACCTTTGTAGATTATACTGGAGTCGTTCCACAAAATCTTCAAGTGTCTCATCCTCCTTCTGAGACATTTTGAACAATTCCTCCCTTCGTTCCCTTGTTCGGAAGTAGTCTTGGTACTTGTTCAAGAAAATTTGCCTCATCTGTACCCATGTTGAAATGTTCTCTCCTCCCAAGCTCATAAATCATCTTAATGCATTACCCTTCAATGTAGCTAGAAATAGTTTAAGTTTTTGTGTAGTGGTAGTGTAGTCATAGCTTCTACACAAAATGTCAAATTCAAATAGAAACTCATTCAGATCCTCAGTAGACAATCCATGAAAATTCAGCAAAGCTGAGAGAGGTATGTTTTTCATAGGAGACCTCCCTCACGTGGGAACATCAGAAATAGGAAAAACTAGGGTAGAGATAGTATTTTCATTATTTACCTGATATTCGTTGTTTTGTGGGTTCTCCTGGTGGAACTCTTCTTCATTATCCCCTTGATTTTCCATATGTTCTCTTTCTCTCCACTCTATATGAAAAGTGTCCCACTCCTCTTTAGCGACTACTCGACCGTTGATTCGATAAACCATTTCTTCTAGATTTTCCTTGTTTTGAACTATACTTCCCTGATCTTCAATGTTCTCCAGTGTTGCTTGCTGATTTGTTGGTGACAAATCTTCAGCTTCAACTTCTACTTCATCTCCAGCCCTTGATGAAAACGATGTTTCAAGAAGGGGTAGTTCTGATGACTGAAGATTATGTCTTCTTGGAGGATTTGCAGGGTGAAAAGGAGATCCTCACGAAGAATCGGCTCTGGCTATTATTTCATCAACAAATGTTTGTTTTCCCAGTGTAGGATTTCTTCCTCCACGTCCTCTAGTACCTGTAGGGTTAGTATTTTTGGGAATATGTCCTCGTGTTCCTCGATTCATGCAAACTGATCATTTCTTTAGAAAAAAACTAATGTTCTTACAAAAATCTATAATTATCTTCCCCGGCAACGGCGACAAAATGTTGGGCACTTTAATTCTCTAAATGAATAGAGAGTTAAGGTGTTCAATATCAATTTTCAACCCAGGGAAGTCTGTTATTTCAAGATAATTGTGCACAGTCTATGCTAGATTATGGAAGCAGCACTAATCTAATTGTAGTAAGGAAAAAAAGAAACAAAAATAATTACTAACACAATTATGCTGACACAGCTGGAGTTCTGCATAATTGAAATCTAAAATGATGAATGTATAAGAATTCTGGATTACCTATTCTAATCTAACTTTCTATTTTACTTTTGCAGGAAGGATTTATCTATTAATTGCAGAAGGAAATCTACTTATTGCAAGAAAGTAATCCACACTTTTATTTTCTTTTACTTGAAAACAAGATTTTAATCTAATGCAAAAAAAAGGAAAAGCAATTATCCAACAGTGTTCAGCAATTGAATTTTAATTCTTGTGAGATAGATTTATGCGCATCTACAGGAAAGTATTGGACTGTAACAACAATTGTGTTCTAGAATTGTTAATCAGATAAACCATTCACATTAAAAAAACTATTATGGAATTCAAAACAGAGGGGAATCTGTGAGGAAGGTGGGCCCTTTCCTTCTCACTGAATCCTCTCAGGAAAATAGGCTACAGTCTACTAAAGAAATTCAATCCACTCTTCTATTGATTTGCCAAAAATATTGTGTACAATAAGCTTTACTTCTCTTCACTTTCTCGTAGTCCCAATTCGTCCCCCTGATTACAAAAGATCTGTTATTTAAAGTCAGAGTCATTCAGTTAAAACAAAATCAGAATAGCCTTGAGAATCCCCGATCCTCAAGTTGTTCGTATGATATCATTAATACAAGATCTAGAACTAATCTTGCTAGTTAAAACATATAACAGTAGGTGTAGCAACTTCCAGGATCGGTGTCATTTGTTGCAGTAGTCGTGTAACAACAAAATCGGTGGCATTTTTTACAGCAGTTGTGTATCAGAAGAATTGGTGGCACCTGTTGCAGCAGTCGTGTAACAGCTTCCAAGATTGGCACATAGTTGTAACAGCTTCCAATATTGGCACATAGCTGTAACAGTTGGTGTAACAACAATGACCATTCTTTAAGACTTCACTGTTCTATTCATTTCAATCATTAGTTGAATCATTTTATGGGTAAAACATGTGAACGTTACCAATCAAACATGCTAAGTAAATGAAAATATAAAATCAAGATAAATGATTCATACCTGGGGAAAAAGGTCTTAGCATGCATTATAGTAGGCATTTAACTTAGAGATGATAAGGTTGAATAGGCAAAAGATGTGATGAAAAAGGGACATTTCTGGGTCCTAACACTAGGCTGAGCCACGCTTGGATTTCCCCCTTTGTCTAGGCATGCTTAGGACACTGAGGGGAAATGTAAAGGCCGATAGGGAGAGAAGGTAGCAAAGGTGCAGCTGGGAGGAGTGCAGGTCACAGGAGGTCTCGGTCGTGGAAGAGAACAACTATAGATACAACTGGTAGAAGTCATGGCGTCGATAGTGCTGAAGGAGGCAAGCGTGCATGAGCAGAGTAAATTACAATTCATGGCTCTAAGCCGTCAAAGGGACAATGAGCTTAGGCTAGGTGCACTGAGAGTAATGGTGCCTAGGCCTGCGCTAGTTTGGCTTAAATGCATGAGGGTGGCAAGAGGGTGTGACACACTCCTGTCACATGGCCATCACCATGGTGGTCGCTTTGTGTCCTTTCCTGGTGACAATTGTCCTGCAATGGCACCCCATCCGGGGCCATTCTTATAATTTTCATCCTTCATAAGAATATCGATTATATTGTTGCTTTTTTAAAGATTGAGTGATTCATGGATGAAACAATTTTAATTTTAATTTAATAAATTAATTTTTTAATTAATGTTAAGAGAATAATTTATAGAATTTATGAAATTCTAAAATTCTAATAATTTTGATGTTATTCTAATAAAAAGGTATCAACAAATTCAAATATTCAATTAGACATGCCTAATTGAATGCTTCTTTTGATCCATTTATTTACTTATAAATAACTTAATTACTAGCACATCCACATCAATAGTGGATGGTGAATGTTGATAGGAATCACTATTAATTAAGGGTGAGTGCATAAAGTTGGTGGACGAAAAAGTAGCAAGGGGGTCAGTTGGAATGCACTCTTCCAAGAATGCATGTGCATTCCTAGGAACGTGCATGTGTTCCTGATGTTATAGGTTTACAAAATCTCGAACCTCCACCCAACGTGCCACATAGGCAAATTGGAAGGAATGTGTGCACATTCTTAAGAACATGTGTGCATTCCTAATAACACATGTGCATTCCTAAGAACATGTGTGTGTTCCTTTGTCGTGCCCTTTTTTAATGAAACACAGGTGAGATTTGTGCCCATTTTCACACATCATGCCTCATGTTTTTTACTTCATTTAGCAAATAGAGAGGAGGATCAAAGACAAGATTTTACCACCGTGTCCCAATCAAGCCAGGTATGCTTGATTTCTCTTCTTTTCCACCCACTCTAGTATTTTTTACTTTTATTCAATTAATTTAATATATTCTAAAGGAATTTAAATTATAGAAATTTCTAATATTCTAGAGAAATGTCATCTAGAAAATTCAAAGAGAGTCACCCCTTACAGTGCCTAACATTTCCCCTTTAAAAATAACTATAGAGAATTTACAAGAAATATCATTATTTTATTGTTTTTTTAACTTCTTAAAATATGTGTTGATGTTTTTTTTAATTTTCTATTTTAAATAAAAAACTGAACTAATTTATATGCCATGCCTTATTAAATTGTAGCAGATATTATAAAATGGAACCCAGAGACAATGAAAATCTTACACAAGCAGACCAAGGCGAGGAAAACCCCAACCCGCCACAACCACCAAACATAAACACACGGATTGATGAGGGGTTGGTCACATTGAGATCACTTATGCATGAATTAAGGGGCACAAGGGAACCTAGATGATTGTCCTTGTACACTTTATTGGACGTCGTTGTATCATCCATTGCAAGTGCCCAAGGTAAATTAACTATTATTTCTGAATATAGAGCTACGATGTTTGAGTTTTATAGGATTGGAATCGATAGAAACCGAGTTAGAGACTTGGGTATTTCAAAACAAGAGTTGATGTCTCTTTTCATTGATCATTGAACTAAACAACAACCACTTGCCAACAAGAAACAAATTTGTATGGACTAGTGCATCCACCCAAAATTTCTTGAAAATTGGATGGATAGGTGGTTCATGGTCTTTGGTAAACCTCCCTGCAATAACATGGAGGTGCTTTTATATTTTTTGAGAAAATTATGGGAAGAATTTATTTTGGGTCACCATGTGAACTACTTCGACATTGGTAATCTCCATGGGGTGAGTTGAGGGTCTACAAAGGACCGAGAGAAGAAGGCACATGAAGCTCTATCAGCCTTGACTTGAAGTCTAGTGCAACATGGCATTTTTGTTGCACTATCTCAGTAGGAGGTGCCTGCTAGTGACATTGACAAAGGGATCATACCTTCAACCCCCAGAGTAGAGTGAAGCGAGGAGAGGGAGCACAGATAAAGAATTCTTTCATGTGAGCCTCATAGATGCTCAATTTGTAGGCAGACTTGCTATGGAGGAGGTTAGTATCTTAACCATCTCTATGTTCTTCATTGTTATATGTTTATATAGTATTTTGTGTATTTATTTCGATATTTTATTGTTTAATTTTTTGTAGTTGTTACGCCCATATAGTAGACCCTCTACATAAATAGATGCATCGATGTTTGTCTCCACAAATGATGCAGTAGTAAAGGCAACCTACTCAATCGGTGTACCACATACACAAGTATGTGTCACATTTGATAAATTCACCATAGTGATTTCTTTATTTTCTCTCATCCTCAAATTTATAATGTTCTTGTGTTTCTACAGGTTGCGGGACCAGGCAGTGGCGAGCAATGTCCACCTAGGATGGAAAAGTCACCTACTTCATAGGTATCATGTATTGATTTAATCTTGTTTAAATATCAAATTTGTTGTATTTATGTTGTTGGATTTTACTATTTGGTACTAATAACAATATTATTAATATGTATGCAAGTTGTTGATATTTTTTCTAGTTATAGTACTAATCCAGTCCTTGGGCACCCGACCACGGATTTAGGGTTACCTGTATCCAGGCCAAGCATTATTCCATCACTTGTACAACCTGTGGGGGTTCATATCCTCCCACCCCCGCCATCTTTCTCATTCCATGCATCCTAAGTGGATGCACCCACAGGCCACCCATCTGCACCACCTTCAATCACATCCATCAACAGTCGATGCACTCGTATGCCACCCACCCCCACCACCATTTCCATTTGCACCATCCATCGAGGCTTCCATAGTAGATGTTACCTCGGAGTAGGTTGTACAGTTGAGCACTCCACCTACTAGCGACTCTCAATTGATGCATGAGATATTCAAGGTGAGATAATGTGTTGATGATCATTTTTTTTATGTATCATGAATGGAATTGATTTTATGCATATTTGTTTAAATTTCATGATTTGATCCTTGTAACTGACGTAGGGTGGCATCGATGAGAGATTAGGGTCACAGAGGAGGGTAAGACCCTCACGATTGTCAATACCATTTGTGGTGAGTTGTCTTATGTTGAATCACAAAGCATCATTATGTAACTCTTTTAATTCATTATGGAAAAAAACCTATAACAATGTTTTTTATTTGTGCACTCTCTGAAGCGACAAACCATGCCTAGGAACAAAACCACTCGAGGTTATTCTTCTAGCAAGAGAAGAAATATCAATTTATGGGATGCTTCTAAGGGTGGCGAGGGTGGAAGTGGTCAATGAGTGACCAATTATTGTCAGTTTGTATATTGGGCACGATGTGACATTTTGTAAAAAATGTACAATATATATATATATATATATATATATATATATATATATATATATATATATCATGGCTTGTATTTTATGAATCTCATTGTTTTTGCATTTTATGTTGATGAATGTATGAATTTCAAAGTTTTTCGATTTACACTCTTTTCCGTTATATATGAAATTGCAAGAAATAAATCTAATCTAAATGGATTTAAAGAAATCTATTCTCAAAAGATAACTCTTAGAAACAGTAAATAGAAACAACTTTGTATCTCTATTCTTCTAAGAACTAATTCCACATAAAAATATCACTACAAGGATATTCCTAGGAAACATAGATCTACATTGTTTTATAAAAGAAGAAACCTACATGAACATCATGAACATGAACATGAAAAGAATAATTCATGAGTTGAAATCAATGCACACTTTGTTATTATGGATGGCATTGGGATAATGAAGACATGATGAGAAGATGAAATGTCAAACTCAAAATCTCCTGTAACCTTCAATTTAATATCTCTTAGTATGATAAGTTAAATATTTGTTTTCAATATTTGGAAGGACAAACTCATACATCAAAAGATAGAAGGATCATTTAACGCATCATTGTAGATTTTGATGAGTTTATACATTCAATAACTTAGATTTAACTAATAGAAACTACAATTACCTCTACAATATTCAATAAATGGTGGACATTTGGTTGTCATTGATGTCAACCCTTAGATATTGATGTCAACCCTTGGATAGGTCTAGAGATGTGGATAATATTGTTGGATAGTTGATTGACATTTGTATGATCAAGATTGATGGTGAGTTAGTTGGGTGCATTTGATGTACTAGTCTACATGTATCCCCGGAGGTGTGGTTATGGAACCCGAATTTGATCAAGAAAAAGAGTCGTGAAGGACAGTGTAAATGCATGTAACTCACTCATGGATGGATAGTCCTCATCATGCTATTTTCGGTGATAGGTGGTACGCCACATAGTTCCTCACGATTGAGGAGATATTCCCACTTGAAGATGGAATCCATGAAGTATGGTTAAGAATCCCCAAAATATGGTTAAGAATCCCATGAATGGTTGCAACAAGAAGTTATTACTTGACCCAAAAATGAGTAAAAAGTGTAAAATAGTTGTAAACAAGAAGTTACAAGTCGGCCCTAAAGTTAAGTAAAGAAGTCACTTGGAAAAGTATAAATACACATCAAGATCTTTTCATTTGTACACAAAAGTTTATTGAATATCTGTCTAAGTGAGAAAGTGATTGTTATCTGAGGTAACCAAGGAGATCTAAGGTGAATTTCAAAGGGAATATGAAGTGAAGTAGGGTGAAATTCCAAGGGAGGATGAAGTCTTGTGATGAATTATTCTAAGGTATGTTATTTACAGGTCATCTTACCATTTTTTCTATAACCTTTTTTTTAGAATGATACAGATAGATAAACTTGGAGGAGGTTGAGAAGACATGTCAAGGTATCTGTGCTAAAAATTTCAGCATCTGGGTCGTATTCTTTTCTGAGATACACTCTAAGGAAAATAGGGTTTTTGGCTAGTTTGGAAACTAGTCTCAAACAGGTGTGTCGGGTAAAACAGCCATAACTTCTTCATAGAGGATCCAAATTCAGTGAGACCAAATGAATTGGATATAGTACATTCATTAATATGTTTTTTATGATTTTGAGATCTATATATCAAATATTTTTCTTGTGGCATGCTCTACAAATTCACTCTCTAGAATAAGCCATAATTTAGCAAGGTCTGCCATTTTTTATATAACTCCTTTTCTGGGATGTTCCAAGAAGTGAAACTTGGAGGAATTGTAGAGAAGATATTGAATAATATTGGGTACAAGTTTCATACCTTTATTCATTATAGGTACGGAGTTATTCTTGGTGGAAGTTAGGATTTGTGACTAATCCAAAAACTAGCCCCGTGAGACTAAGGTAAAGTTTGATGAAGATGTTATTCTCTTGTTGTTGAATTTGAGGAAGGTCTGCAGGTATGTTATCACATACACCAGGTCTATTACAGAGTTACATGTATGTTTATATGCATTTTTTAGGGTTACATGTTGATGATGTTATGTTGCATGCTTGAGGCGAGTCTTTGGTATATTGTTGAGGCATTGGCACATGCTTGAGGCACATATTAGGTGCATGGTTGAGGCATATAATTGGTATATGATCTTGGTTTTTTGGTACTTTGTTGAGGTACATATTTTATGGTACTTGCTTGATATATCCAATGGTACATGGTGTATGGCATGATTGAGTGATATAATATATGGTTGAGATACATTGTTGATACATGTGTTGATGTACATTGTTGATGAAAATGGTTGATACATGGTATGGTACGGAATTGGTACTTGGTATGGTGTTGATTTACATGGTTGATGGTTAAGGCATATGGTACAGGTTATGGTGCATGGTTGATGCACAGTTTGGCACATGTGTTGGTGCATGGTTGATGAACAGTTTGGTACAGGTGTTGGTGCATGGTTGATGCATGGTTTGGTATAGGTTTTGGTGCATGATTGATGCACTTGTTGTGGTATAGGTTGTGGTACATGGTTGATTCTTGGTATGGTACAGGTTGATGGTGTTGTAGGAAAATCTCCCTGCGGACAGGTAGATTGCCTCAAAGAGCTAGACCCTTAACTCTAAGACAGAAAGTGCTTAACGTGGACACTGACTTCCTTTCAAATCTATACAAACTAATTCATGAGGAGGAAGGAAAAAAGAAGTACCTTTTTATCGATGTTTTTCCCTGCACGCTCCGAGTTGAGCTCCAATATTTCGCTCCTCGATGGGCTCTGTAGAAAAACAAAGTACGACCACTTCCTACTCTATTGATATTAGCTTGAAAATAGATCTATCTATCAATGATAAGTTCATGTAAGATCAGACACAAAATAGAAAGAAACAGGCCAAGCAAATTATATTAATGAGGACAAAACATTGCTTACAGCCATGGATTGATTGCAGCAGCTCTGCCAAGTCCTCCTTGCCTACCCCTTGCTCAAAAGATCCACGATCCAGATGATGATAGCTTCATTGATTGCTCCCTATGAGATCATAGGTCTCTTGCCTCCAAAATATCTATGTTCCAGCACCACTTATGAGATCATAAGTTTGGTGTGATTCTCCTTTTCCAGTCCTCTTTCACCATTAAAAAGCTTGCTTATATAGCCTTGGAGAGGCTTTAACCACTTGAGATATCCTTGGGGAAGTTGAAGATTTTCCTCCTTTAGTTGAGGATCTGCCCTAAGATCATGGTTGGACTAGGGATTCGAATCCAACTGCCTTCCAAGAATGAAAGGATCCTTCCCCCATTCATCTCAACAACTTAACTACTGCCCAGAATAGGTAGCGCTCCCTCAAAAGGACCATCAGAGCGCTGTAGCGCTCCCTAGTAGGATTTAGGAGGGCGCCAACGCTTTCAAAATCTATAGCGTTGCCTCAAAAGGGCCAGGGGAGATTTATAACGCTCCCTGACAGTGTAAGGGGAGTGCTAACGCTCCGAGATAGTGTAAGGGGGAGCGCTCCCCTCCAAAAACTCAATTTTTGAGGTGCTTTCAGATGGAAAAAGGTTTGCAAGCCTGCTGACTCATTTCTCCTCTTCCAAATCAAATGTTTGAGGTGTTTCAAGTGTCATTCTCATGTCGTTATAGGCACGACATAGGCATCATGGCAGTATGCTTCCCTGACACTTGCGACACTTGTGAGCAACATGTGACACTTGCGACCTTGTGAGCAAAATGCGACACTTGCGACCTTTGTAATGACGACACTTGCGACACTATCAAAGTGAGTAATTTTGATGTGTAACAGATGGTTTCGTACATGCTTTGGTCCATGGTTGAGACACATATCTTGTGATGGTATGTTGGTGATCTTGGTACATGCTTGATAGAGGCATATGTTGGTGATGTTGGATATCTAGTTGAGAGGTGTACTTGGAATATGATCCATGTGAGAGGATCTGGTTGTGTATCAGTGACAGTGACATGTTGGATAGGTTGATCAGTGACAGGTTGATTGATGTGATAGTGACATGTTGGACAAGTTGATGTGATAGGTTGGATATAGTGATAGGTTTACATTGATAGGTTGACAGTGGGAGTGATTGTGGTAGTGATTGTTGGTCTACACTTATATTTCAGGGTAGTTGGATGGGGAAAGAAAATGGGATTGTAGCCTCCTTTTGGTTGGGGTCAGAGAATCAGGGAGTTGGAGCTTCCTTTAGGTTGGATCCTAAGAATCAGGGGGGTGTAGCCTCCTTCTGGTTGGAGCCAGAGAATTAGGGAGTTGAATATTCATTCAGGTTGGAGCTTGAGATTCATGGGGTTGTAGCCCCCTTCTGGTTAGAGACAGAGAATTCAGGGAATTGTATCTTCCTTTAGGTCGGAGCCTGTAAATAGGGGGTTGTAGCATCCTTCCAGTTGTAGATGGAGAATTGGGAATTTGGCACTTCCTATGAATGAATTCTTGATATATATAAGAAAAAATTATGTGGCTTTCTCCCATTTGGGTTTCCATGTAAATACTAGTGTATTGTGTGTTTGATGTGATAATGTCAATGTGATGTTGTTTATGATTATATGCTCATGATATATTGATGACATATTGTTGAATATTGTTGATAAAGTTGAATAATATATATTATGGTTAAAAGTGATAAAAGTGTTCATATTGATTCACCCCTCCCCCTCCCCCAGCCCTCTCAATATTCCAAGCACTGGTATGAAAGCAAATTCCTTCAAGAAACAATTTAACCATTGGAAGGAAGATCATGGAGAGAAACAATTTGTATGAGAATGGAATACCACAATTTTATGGACATAACTATGCATTCTGGAGCAGAAGAATGAAAACATATGTACAAGCACAAGGATTTGATGTTTGATAATCAGTAGTAGATAGATACAAAGAGCCTACCACTCCTCCAACAAATAACGATGGAAATAAACTCAATGAAAACAATTTGAGGGATAAAAATGTTATCTTGAAGAGTCTGGTTGATTCAGTATATGTCAAGGTTATGCATTGTGATTCTGCAAAGAAAATATGGGACAAACTTTAGAATGTTTATGAAGGGGATGCTAAAGTCAAGGCTTCCAAGCTTCAAACTTACAGAGGTCAATTTGAACAGCTAAATATGAAGGAAGATGAAAACATTGTAACTTACTTTTTACGAGTTGATGAAACAATGAATGCAATTAAAGGATTGGGAGAAGAAGTTGAGGAATCTATAATTTTTCAAAAAGTGCTAGGATCTCTTCCAATGAGATTTGATCATAATATTTCAGCACTAGAATAAAGAGCAGATCTGAGTACAACAAGCATGAATGAGTTACATGGAATATTTACAGCTCATGAAATGAGAATAGTACAATAAAATCCATCCACAGAAGAAGCATCTTTTCAAAGCATCCAGAAGGACAAAGAAGAAGAAAAATCTTGAGTCAAACCCAAATTGTAGTTGTAGCGATGATTCAAAGGAGGATGAAGAAATGGCCAACTTTGTAAGGAAGTTGAAGAAAGGGACCAACAAGTACAAAGGTATGCTTCCCTTAAAATGTTTTAATTGTGGTAAAATTGGTCATTTTGCAAATAAGTGTCCTTATGTTAAGAAGTTAGATAGTGATGAAGAGGAAGATCCCAAGAAAGAAAAGAAATATCAAAAGGGAAGAATGAAAGACAAAAGGAAAGTCTTCAAGAAAAATATCTACTCAAGAGAAGATAGTTCTTCATCTGATGAAGATTATGAAAGCGACAGTGACTGAGAGAGAGTACTCTTTATGGCTAAAAAAAATAAGAAAAACAACGAAGAAGGTGAAGTGGATCTTGAGGTAGAATTAATCAGTTCTTTCACTGAGCTGAAGAAAGAAAGGAAGAAAAACAAATCATTCAAAGAAGAAAACATCTATTTGAAAATACAACTTGAAGAAGGAAAGAGAAAGGAAGACGTAATATAGATCCAGATGATAAAGAAAGAAAAGGAGTGTTATAATCTTAAAAAGGAAATCATGACATTGAGAGTTGAATTCAAAAAGCTCAACAAGAAATTGGAAAGTTCTCAAGTGTTAGAAAACATTATCAACAGTCAAATGCCATACAGCGAAAAATCCAGACTAGGATACAAGAATGTTCATTTTGAGGAAGGTTCAAGCTCCGTGAGGAAAGGAACAGAACAAAGGAGTTATGCAGAAGTTCTCAAAGGAAGGAATCATGGTCAACAAGAATTAGAAAGGAATGAATACAAAAGACCTTCTACATTCATGTAGTAGAGAAGCTTCAATCATTATGAAAGAAACAACCAAAGAGAATACTTTGATCAACCGATGAATGATTTCAGAAGGACTACATCACAAAGAATATCATTCACTCCCAGGTATGTAAATTTATTCTATGGTCATTGTTTTAATTTTACTAACTTTGGACATAAATTTGTAGATTGCAGGGCTTACGAAAGAAATGATCAGGGAAGAAATGGTTATGTGGCTCCACATAACATTGAATGTTACAAATGCCACAACTATGGAAACATAGCTCGGAATTGTAGAAGTGTGATAAATCCTCCCATGAAATAAAATATCGATGACAGATACAAGAAGGCTTGGAGAAGAAATGAAAAACAAGAAGAGTAGGTAAATGAAGAACAGGTCCAAGGAATCGTACTTACATGATTTGTAGCAACACAAGATCATAATGAATTTACAGGAAATGAAGGAAGTGTCAAAATCTAGGCTCAGGATAATGACATAATTCAGAAAGAGGATGAAAATTAATATGTATCCATAGACAATGAGGAATATTACTCTGCATCATAGAAGGTATTTTTCTGAGCCATTCATCTTGGAGACTCCTAGTAAATATGAATATTGAAGGGAGTCAGTGTAGTGGCTAGTACAGATCAAAGAACTATCCTTTGATTAGGTTGAAGTATTTTCATAGACAAATTCAGAACAATCATATACCAGAAGTACATAATGACATATTGATTGATTGAGAAAGCAGTGTTCCCACACAGGTGTCAGTTGGAAGTTACACAGGCGGAAGTTTATGATTGTATTCAAGAAGGGATATCTTTAGTACAAGTTTTTTTAGGCATACAAAGTTTGGTTTGTAGATAGAGAAGACCAATTGACACATTTTATATGGGATCATCAATTTCATCCATATAGTATAGTGACATATGGTTCAACATTATGGACAGTTGATTACCATAGTTATGGAAAATTTTGTGACATATGGAAAGAGATGGATTCGTTGGATGCTTAGAAGGTACAAAAAGCATGGGTCAGAGAAGATACTTAGCAATGTATTCATAATTGGAATCAATGGAATTAGTTGGGATCAGTTAATCACGAAAAGGAAAGCAGTGAAAGGCACAACAAAACAGGGAAAGAGAAACTATCAGCAGAATCCATATCATCAGAAAAAAATCATTGAACAATATGGTCAAGTAAACATGACAAGTGAATAAATAAATCAAGTAATGAGTTATTTTTATATATGTCAGTAAAATTCAAGAGGAAGCACCAATGGATAATAAGAAGCACTGGAAGATAGGAAAGGAAACATATATAGGTATCCCTACATTGATTTACATATTGCAGAAATGTCAAGGGAAGAGAAATAATCAGACAAAGAGATCCAGACAGGAATATCAGTAGAATGCATATAGGGGGAGACATATCGAGAGGGGGGGTTACCTTTTGTCAAAGAATGAAAGAAAGAACAAAGGCATGGTAATGAAGAGAAATACCAGATGCATGATGACAGGGGGATCATCTCCAAGGAGAGATAATATTTTCCATTGATTTCAAAGGGGGAGAGTGAGAAACATTGATTAGGAGCAATGGTCACAGGGGGAGCATGAATGTTGGAGCATCAATATTGTCATCAGTGTTTCCATCAATGCCAAAGGGGGAGATTTTTGGATAGTTTGTTTGGAAAGTTCGTTTTCATTGATGTCAAACCTTAGAGATTGATGTCAACCCTTGGAGAGGTCCAGATATGTGGATAAGATTGTTGGACAGTTGATTGACATGTGTATGATCGAAATTGATGGTGAGTTAGTTTGGTGAATTCGATGTAGTATACATGTAGCCTCGGAGGTGTGGTTATGGAACTTGAACTTGATCAAGGAAAAAGGTCTTGAAGGATGGTGTAAATGCAGGTAACTTACTCATGGATGGATCGTCCTCATCATGTTATTTCCGGTGATAGGCGGTATGCCACATAGTTCCTCACAGTTGAGGAGATATGCCCTCTTGAAGATGGAATCCCCAAAGTATGGTTAAGAAGCCCAAAAGTATAGTTAAGAATCCAATAAATGGTTGCGACAAGAAGTTATTATTTGACCCCAAAATGAGGAAATGGAGTAAAATAGTTGTAAACAAGAAGTTACAAGTTGTCCCTAAAGTTAAGTAAAGAAGTCACTTGGAAAAGTATAAATACACATCAAGAGCCTCTCATTTGTACACACAAGTTTATTGAATATATGTATAAGTGAGCAAGTCATTGTTATATGAGGTAACTAAGGAGATCTAAGGTGAATTTATGAGGGAAGATGAAGTGAAGAAGGGAGAAATTCCAAGGGAGGATGAAGTCTTGTGAGGATGTGTTCTAAGGTATGTTATTTACAGGTCATCTTCCCATTTTCGTTATAAATTTATTGTTAGAATGATTCATATAGATAAACTTAGAGGAGGTTAAGAATACATGTCAAGATACCTGTGGTACAAATTTCATCATCTGGGTCGTAGTATTTTCTGAGATACACTCTGTGGAAAATATGGTTTTTGGCTAGTCTGGAAACTAGTCTCAAAAATGTGTGTCAGGTAAATTAGTCATAACATATTCATAGAGGATCCAAATTTAGTGAGACCAAATGAACTAGATATATTACAATCCATAGTATTTTTGTATGATTTTCAAATATAGATATCAAATATTCCTCTCGTGGAATGCTCTACAAGTTCGCTCTCTAGAATAAGCCAGAATTCAACAAGGTGTGACATTTTTGTTATAACTCCCTTTATGGGATGTTCCAAGCAGTGAAACTTGGAGGAATTACAGAAACGATAATGAATAATATTGGGTACAGGTTTCATACCTTCATTCATTACATGTATGGAGTTATTCTTGTTGAAAGTTAGGGTTTGTGACTAATCCAAAAACTAGTCCTGTGAGACTAAGGTAAAGTTTGATGAAATGCTATTCTCTTTTTTTTGAAGTTGAGGAAGGTTTGCAGGTCTGTGATCACATACACCAGGTCTGTTATAGAGTTACATGTATGTTTATATGCATGTTTTTAGGGTTACATGTTGATGATGTTATGGTGCATGCTTGAGGCAATTATTTGGTATATTGTTGAGGCATTGGCACATGCTTGAGGCACATATTAGGTGCATGGTTGAGGCATATACTTGGTATCTGATCTTGGTTTTTTGGTACTTTGTTGAGGTACATATTTGATGATACTTGCCTGATATATCCAATGGTACATGGTGTATGGCATGATTGATTGATATGGTATATGGTTAAGATACATTGTTGGTACATGGTATGGTACAGGTGTTGATGTACATTGTTTATATACATGGTTGATACATGGTATGGTACATGATTGGTACTTGGTATGGTATTGATGTACATGGTTGATGGTTGAGGCATATGGTACAGGTTATGGTGCATCATTGATGCATGGTTTGGCACAGGTATTGGTGCATGGTTGATGCACGATTTGGTACAAGTGTTGGTGCATGGTTGATGCACTTGTTGTGGTACATGGTTGATGTTTGGTATGGTACAGGTCAATGGTTTAGTACATTCTTTGGTACATGGTTGAGACACATATCTTGTGATGGTATGTTGGTGATATTGGTACATGCTTGATAGAGGCATGTGTTGGTGATGTTGGACATATAGTTGAGAGGTATCCTTGGTATATGATTCATGTGAGAGGATATGGTTGTGTATCGATGACAGTGACAAGTTGGACAAGTTGATTAGTGAAAGGTTTGTTGATGTGACAGGTGGGATATAGTGACAGGTTGATAGTGGTAGAGATTGTGGTAGTGAAATTTGGTCTACACTTATATTTCATGGTGGTTGGATGGGGAAAGGAAAGGAGTTTGTAGCCTCCTTCCGATTGGTGTCATAGAATCAGGGAGTTGGAGATTCCTTCAGGTTGGAGCTTGAGAATCAGGGGGTTGTAGCCTCCTTCTGGTTGGATCTAGATAATCAGGGAATTGGAGATTCCTTTAGGTTGGAGCCTGAGAATCAGAGGGTTGTAGCTTCCTTCTGGTTGGAGTGAGAGAATTCATGGATTTGTAGCTTCCTTCAAGTTGGAGCCTGTAAATAGGGGGTCATAGCCTCCTTCCAATTGTAGCTAGAGAATTGAGAATTAGGTGCTTCCTATGAATGAATTCTTGATATACATAAGAAATCATTTTGTGGTTTTCTCCCATTTGGGTTTCCACGTAAATACTGGTGTACTATGTGTTTGATGTGATGCTTTTTATGATTATATGCTCATAATATATTAATGATATAGTGTTGAATATTGTTGATAAAGTTTAATAGTATATATTGTGGTTAAAAATGATAAAAGTGTTCATACGGATTCACCCCCTTCTTACTATTCCAACAATAAATCCACTTATTATAGGAGATGTTTGTTGAAGACTATACAAACATGGTTTAGGTTCTAGCAACTATTTCACAAAATTTGGACAGATTTATGAAATTTTGATGAAAAAAAAAAATCTCAATTTGGTTGAGTATTCAAATAGATTTGGAGTGTATTATTGCACTAATCATTGTAATAATTTATTTAATTTGATCAATTACTTTTTAAAATGTTAAATAATTCTATGTAAGTAAAAATAGTTCATTTTTTTAAAGTGATTATAAATACTTGTGTTACTCATTAATGAATCCCTTATGGTGGAAAATACTTCTAAGTGTTAAATCCATACACAATTAATGGTTCTCAAGGACCTAAATTTGATGAAAGACTAAAGTCCCATCCTATTTAAGACTCCGGGAATCAATAATAAGTACCATGTAGGCTAATATAATCACAATAGAAATAAGAGGGTTGAAACCTCACATTACTCTATCCAAAATGAAGCTGTAACACACCCACTAAACAAAATCAAATTTTTGCGGTCCTCTGTCGGACTCGAACCCCTAAATAACCATGGAGGCCCAGCGTAAGCTGGCTCCTTCTCCGTTCCCACGTGATCGAGGGTTATATTCACTGTTCAATTTGAACGTAGAGTCCTTTGTATTTCGCGCTACGGGTTACTGTAATATCTACATGTTCTACTCTGCAACCGTCGAAGCCCGTCAGGGTTAACGTGCATCCCATAAGAATGGAGTCCCACGAGGTCAGCGGATGGCCAATAGGAATAAACCTCATAAGGGATAGAGAATTTTCCAATGGGAACAAGCCCCGTCGCACGTTTGTGTGTAGTACAGGTGGCGAGAGGGGGACGCGACACAGTAGTCGCCCTG
>ML824206.1:69035-86873 GCA_009831015.1 Picea engelmannii | reverse complement strand
GGAGTGAGGAAGGGAGAGAGAAATAATTAGAGAGTGGGAGAGGGAGGAATGTGGAGGTAAGATGAAGAGAGTGAGTGGGGTACATCACATTTACGAAATTTGATCACTTTCATATATGTGCATATACAAAAGGTGACCATTTTCGTATATGCGCATATACAGAAGTTGACCACTTCCATATATGCGCATATACAGAAATGGTCAAATTCCATATATGCACATATACGGATGTTGACCACTTATGTATATGCGCATATACGGAAGCCAACCATTTTCGCATATGCGCATATATGAAAGCTGACAGCTTCTGTATATGCACATATACGCAAGTGGTCAGCTTCTGTATATACGCATATAGGGAAGTGGTCTACTTCTGTATACGGAAATGGTCAGGTTTCATATATGTGCATATACGGAAGCGGTCAGTTTCCATATATGCGCATATACAGAAATGGTCGGCTTCTTTATATGTGCATATAGGGAAGCCGACCATTTCCATATATGTGCATATACGAAATCCAACCATTTCTGTATATGGGCATATACGAAAGCCACCCATTTTCATATATGTGCATATACGAAAGTCGATTATTTCTGTATATGCGCATATATGAAAGCCAACCATTTCCATATATGTGCATATACGAAAGCTGGCCATTTTCGCATATCTACATATACGGAAGTCGACCACTTCCCTATATGCGCATATATAGAATTCGACCACTTGCATATATGCGCATATAGGGAAGCTGTCAACTTTTGTATATGCGCATATACGAAAATGGTTGTCTTCCATATATGCGCATATATGAAAGTGGTCAACTTTTGTATATGCGCATATATAGAATTTGACCACTTCCGTATATGCGCATATATAGAATTTGACCACTTCTGTATATGCGCATATATGGAAGCTGACCATTTCCATATATGAGAATATACGGAAGTGGTCAACTTTCGTATATGTGTCATATATGCACACATACGAAAGTTTACCACTTACGTATATGCACATATATGGAAGTGGTCAACTTCTGTATAGTCAACTTTCGTATATGTGCTATTCACATATACAAAAGTTGATCACTTTTGAATATGCGCATATACAGAAGTTGACCACTTCTATATATGCGCATATATAGAAGCCGACCACATGGATATATGCAAATATACGAATGTGGTCGGCTTTCGTATATGCACATATACGAAAGCCGACCATTTTTGTATATGTGCATATACGGAAGTGATCAACTTTCGTATATGTGCATATATGGCAGCCAACCATTTTTGTATATGCACATATACAGAAACGGTTGGCTTCCATATATGCACATATACGTAAACTATTTCCACTGGGTTCTGAATGAATGCATCTATTTTTTTGGTGGAATTGGGATAATGCCCTTGCGATGCATTGTTGATTAACAAAATACTCTATGATAAAGGAAGAGAAGTTAAAGTCTTAGAAACTAACAGATTAACATATTATCCCACTACCTAAGCTCTTATACGGATTAGCATATATGAAAGTGGTCAGCTTTCATATATCCGCATATACGGAAGTGGTAAAATTTTGTATATACACATATACAGAAGTGATCAACTTCTGTATATGCGCATATAAAGAAGCCGACCATTTCCATATATGTGCATATACAAAAGTCGACCACTTCCGTATATGCACTATTCGGAAATAGTAGGCTTTTGTATATGCGAATATACATAAGTTTATCTCTTTCATATATGCGCATATACGGAAATGGTCAGCTTACGTATATGCGCATATACGGAAGTGGTCAACTTTCGCATATGCGCATATGCGAAAGCAGGCCACTTCTATATATGTGCATATATCAAAGTCAAACACGTATGTATTTGCATGCTAGCTTCAGTATATGGTCAGCTTACATCTATGCACATATACGGAAGCGATCAACTTCCGCATATGTGCATATACATAAGTGATCAAATTCCGCATATGCGCATATACAAAAGCGATCAACTTTCATATATGAGCATATACGGAAGCCGACCATTTCCATATATGTGCATATACGAAAGCCGACCATTTCTGTATATGCACATATACAGAAGCTGACCTCTTCCGTATATGCGCATATACATAAATGGTCGGATTTCGTATATGTGCATATACGGAAGTGGTCAACTTCCATATATGTGGACATACGACACATATACAGAAGCTGACCACTTTCGTATATGCACATATACGGAAGTGGTCAACTTCCATATATGCGCATATACGAAAGTGGTCAACTTCCGTATATGTGCATATACAACACATATACGAAAGTTGACCACTTCTGTATATGCCCATATATAGAAGATGATCACTTTCGTATATGCGCATATACGAAAATGGTCGGCTTTCGTATATGCGAATATACGAAAGTCGACCACATTCATATATGCGCATATACGAAAGCCGACCATTTCCGTATATACACATATATGGAAGCCGACCATTTCCGTATATATGTGCATATACGGAAGCAGACCATTTGCATATATGCGCATATACAAAAGTCAACCACTTTCATATAAGCACATATACGAAAATTGTCAGCTTCTATATAGGCACATATACAAAAGTTGACCACTTCTGTATATGCGCATATACAGAAGTGGTCAACTTTCGTATATGTGCATATATGACACATATACGAAAGTTGATCACTTCCATATATGCACATATAAGGAAGCTGACCACTTCCGTATATGTGCATATACAGAGAAATCTAAAGGTTTGTGCATGATGCCTTGGTCTCCTTGTTTCAACCCTTTAATTGTTTTTCTTTCTTCAGTTCTCATTTGGGTCCATCTCCATAATCAACCCTTGCATTTTTGGGGTGAACCCTCTCTTAATTCCATCGTATTTTTTTTAGGTGAATTCCTTTTTGTAAGCAAATAAATTGAACTTCATACCATTTATTCATATTCTCGGATTTGTGTGGAAATGGACTTTAGCTAATGGTTTTTAACAAAAAATATTTTGAATAGAAAAAGCTACTCCTAGAGGAAAAAGTTGGACTATGAAATAATCTTTGTACGATGTAGAGAATGTTTTGAAACATAGCACATAGCAATGCACTATGCTAAAGGGAACATTAAGGATAGGAAACACCAATGTAATTCTTTCAAGTGGGAAGGCTCCCTTGTAGATCATCGAATAATTAGAAAATCCAGTTGTGATTCTTCCACAATGCAAGATCTGAATCCCCATTCCATTGGTGTTTCTACTCAGGAGATTCCTTCCCCTTCCGTAAGCATGGGTAAATCAGATGTATTCCCCTTCCGCAAGCATGGGTAAATCAGACCAATTTGAACTCATAAACTCATCAGACATAGCACTTCTTATCACGACACTTGCAAATTGAGTTGCCCCAAGGATAAGCCACTGCAAAAAAATTTAATACAATTCTAAATAGAAAATTAAAAAAAAAAATAGTCCCTAGAAACCATAGGTTCAAATCCACAAGGGGGGTAGGGTAGTGTATATACACCTCTGTAAACTTTAGTAGTCAAATCAATATGCGAAGGGGCTACCTTGTCCCACAAAGAAGGGGATCTCATACACCAATTTTCGCAGGACCCTTCTCCCACAAACAAGAAGGTTTCATACACCAATTTGGTTTGGGACTTGCTCCTTAACTTAAAATTAAATTAATATTATTATTTTAAATAAATATAATTTTTTACATATTTAAAATTAATATAATATTTATTTTTATTAAAAAATAAAAATAAAAGAGTTAACATGCTTAATGAGATAATTGTATCTTATTATTGTAACAAGATATTTTTTATAATGTATATATATATATATATATATATAATTTGAAAAATATTATCTTATCATAAATATAATTTTAAAAAAATAGTGATAAAATAATATTTTTTATTCAAACTAAATTATAAGTAACATTTTATTATTAAAAAAAATATCTCAAACAATAAAATTTATTGGAAATATTTTTCTACATTTATAGTTTCTTATATTTAAGGTTTGGTAGTGATTATTATTATTATTATTATTTCATATATTTATAGTTTAATAAAAATAATATATAATTAATAGAAATGGATTAAATTAAAAGCATATATATAATTTATTATACTAACATTTTTTAACAAAACTATAAAATAAACTATCCTAATTTTATATTAAATTTAGTATTTAAAAATAAACAATTTTTTGATAATTACAATTAAATAAATGATTATATAATAAATCATATTTAAAATATTTAACCATAAAAAATAATAAAATAAAGTATAACAATGAATTATATTAAAATATATGGTTTATATTTATG
This sequence comes from Picea engelmannii, assembly GCA_009831015.1. NCBI lineage: Eukaryota > Viridiplantae > Streptophyta > Pinopsida > Pinales > Pinaceae > Picea > Picea engelmannii. The sequence continues at coordinate 82,536 of ML824206.1, read as the reverse complement.
TTAAATTTTAATTTTAAAATATTTATAATAATAATGATTTTAGTAATTTATTAATTCATCAAAAAAAAAAATAGAATACTTCTTTCCATTTTTAAAAAACTATGAAAAATAAAAAAACATTTTGGAAATTTATTTCATTATGAAAACAAAACATTAAAACAAATATATTATTTTTTATATTTTTTAAAACTTCAATAAATTAAAATTGATATTTATAAATAATAGCATTCATCTTTATCACTATTATTATCAAATACATAATTAAAAAATAAATAAAAATTTATGAACCCATTAATTAAAATTGATATTTATAAATAATAACATCCACATGTATCACTATTATTATCAAATACACAATTAAAAAATAAATAAAAATTTATGAATCCATTAATCAAATATAAAAATACATCACATAAATCCTTGAAAACCTTACTTCTTAAAATTATTTTAATAAATAAATATTTCCTTTTATAAATATATGTGGAATCCCTAAGTACGTCTCTAGTTAATAAATTTGAAGTAAGTCTCTAGTTAATAAATTTGAAGTTTATTTCCTATATAAATGATATAGAAATATATATTTAAATATTTAAACAGAAATAAAAAATCTTCATAATCTCTCAAAGAATTTTTGAAAGTTTATAACTTCACATTTAGTTTTGGGCAACTCCATCATACTCTGAAAAATGGACGAAGCAATTAGAAAACAAAGGCAAATTCCATATCACATCTAATAGATATTTAGCTGCCACATATCAAATGAATATTTAGCTAGCACTGTACTCAGAGTCTAATAGATGATACTAGGTTAATTGCTATGGAAATTTCCACACATTGTAAATTTCTCCTTAAAGAAGGAACTAGTTTGGAAGACTGACATTTAAAATTTTTTATAGGACTGAAAAATAAAAAACCCTTATACCAGGGTTATAAAAATGGACACATAAGTTACACTACCCCAAAGATCTGAATGGTGGATTATCACCAGTTGGCACTAGCACATGGTCTCGTTTTCAGTTTCCCCTCCTGTGGATGTTGCGGTGATGCCAAGGCCATGGGCAACCAAGAAATCTTATTTAGGTATCTTTCCTTGGCTGATAGTCTTCTTGTAAGAACTCACCCATTTGGTCTGCACCAATATTTTCTCCATGGCGGAATGTACACTCCTCTTTCCTTGAGTGATCTCTTGGCTTCGTTGCACATTATCTTGATGATCAAATAAAATCTCGAATTGAATCCTGAAATCAATGTCCACAAAGAAACATGTGTTTTTTAATTTCGATTCCTTCATAACCACATCAATTAACCCGTTTTTTAATTTCGATTCCTTCATAACCACATCAATTAACCCGTGATCGCTTGTACAGCCAAACCCAAACCAAATCTTACCCATTAGAAAAACAAAACATAATATTGGAAGCAAATAAATCTAAATGCATTGCATTTTTTTTTACATCACCTGTACACCCAAACCCCAAACCAGATGTCACCTATTAGAAAAAAAGAACATAATATTGGAAGCAAATAAATCTAAATGCATTGAACAACCAAACCCAAACTAGATCTCACCTGTTAGAAGACAAAACATAATATTGGAAGCAAATAAATCTAAATGCATTGCATTTTTTTTACTGAACTCGTGATCATCTGTACACCCAAACCAGATGTCACCCATTAAAAAAACAAAAATTAATATTGGAAGCAAATAAATCTAAATGCATTGTACAGCCAAACCCACCTATGTCACCCATTACAAAAACAAAATATAATATTGGAAGCAAATAAATCCAAATGCATTACATTTTTTAGTTATAGTACAAACATGAAGAAACCCAAAAGGACGAATGGCTTTCAACGCAATCAGTTCTTTACCGTGAGAGAAGGGGCTCACTGAAAACGATTGAAAAACGGATTTGTGACCTGTAAGATGTCCAATAGTTTGATCCCACTGTGATTCCCAAATTCAAACACTAGCCGTTCTCAGGATTCAAAACCAGAATAATGGAATGGCGTGAGTCACTCTTGCTCCAATTCAAATAAATGGATTTGAATAAACATAATGGTGCTCACTGCTGAATGTTTCAACAATGGTGGATGCGTTCAAATTGAAATTCAAATTGACCATGAGAGAGAGCGAATTCAAATTCAAATCTACCAATCGACCATGACTGTGTCCCTTCACGGAATCAACAGGACTGTTTGTCCGCGCTCATTTCAGCACCATATCTTGATCGTGCAATTGAATCCAGCTGCATTGGGAAAGGTAGCTGGCCATGGACTTCTTGATGTAGAAGACAACGGAAACAGAACGGAAATGACTCTCCCGGAGATGGGGCCGACTCGATGAGGTCTCAAAACTGGTCACGGTCTTCTAGGGTGGCGGTGTGATGGTCATGCACCATGGCATCATGTATGGGCAGCCTGCTGACAGAGTCTTAAAGACTCTGTAGCAGGCTGGATATTGCTCGCCCTCTGTTGGATGGTTATACACATTATTCAGTCTTCCTAAGTTTTGTTGATCTAAAGAGCGGGGACCACAAAGAACGATCGCAATTGATTGAAGTGGCAACTGATCACAATAACGTAACGATCACTGACTGGCAACTGACCACTGATTGATGACAGGTAACTGATTACAATAACGTAACGATTCCCCTGGACACATTTGGTATAACCTGATCATAGTTAACAGCAAACTGTGGGTCATATTGGACTGAAATGTAAACCTGAGGCCTCCATTATAGGCTGGTGGTCCATACTTTCTCCCTTCGACAAGTGGAGGTCTGTAATTGGTAAACGTCAGTGCATACAGTGTGGCGTACCTACTTACAGCTGCTCTGTCCCAAAATGAAGCTGCTTTGAGAAATTTCAACTTTTCATGGGTCGTGTTCAAAATAGAAATATTTTAACAGTCGTACCATTGCATTAAAGATTCATGATAAATGAAATTAAAATGCTTTTGTTCCTTAATGATGTCTTATATATAGTCATTGTAGAGTCTGCATTCGGGCATTGAGCCAGGGTTAACGGAGTTTAACAGAGGCATTGCAAGCTGCTTGTGGAGTTTATGTGCTTCAAAGGAAAGGAAGGGAGAGGAGAAAATCAAGATAAATGGGGAAGGGAAAGATTGAAATGAAAATGATTGAGAACGCAACAAACAGGCAAGTCGCATTCTCTGAGAGAAGAGCGGGACTTTGTAAGAAAGCTCACAAGCTCTCCGTCTTATGCAGTGCAGAAGTTGCTCTCATCTTTTTTCCCAGCACTGGCAAACTCCATCAGTGGTCAAGCTCGAGGTTAGTTTATGAAGTTTTTCCTTTGTTACAACTATACTCGCAATAATATTTATATATATATGGTTTCTTGGCTTATTTTAAATTATGTTCATAATGTTGCATACATTTGCCATCTAACTATATATTGTTATATCCATATATAACAATTTAAAGTTTTTTTTTTATATATTATCAAGTCAATCAATAATGTTTTATGTTGGAAATTACATCCTAACCAAACACGTTCTAGTCTCATGCATACATCGTGAGTCTTTGGCAATCAGTAGGAGTGATCTTCTAGGAAAACTGTTCATTTATTTTTTTGCATGTTATGATATATAACTGAAGTCCAACCTCATTTTTTATGTTACAAAAAGCATGAAGAAAATTCTTGAGAGATGCCAGAAATCGAATCCGGGACTAGGACTTCTGGACGATCAACATCAAGTAAGCACTGTGTTTCACCTAACTTGCTGAACAAATATAGGGAAACAGACTTTGCTCTTCTCCAGAATGTTTACATATATAGCCATGGCTCTAATCTAATCCATTAGACCTACCATTTTTTAAATTGGGCTTAAGAATGTTTTCTTGCTTTTGAGGGGGCGTGGTTTGTGGAACAAAATAGCAGCTGTTGTGTGAAATGAAGCAAATTACCAAAGAAAATGAAAGCCTTCAAACTCGTTTAAGGTAATGTACTTCGAAATTTGTTTAGGAAATAATGTTATAGTCAGCTTTTAAGTCTTTGAAGAGAATCTTCTACAGGCAGATGAGAGGCGAGGACATCAATTCGTTGAAGTTTCCCGAGCTGTTCAATCTCGAAAAGCAGCTTGAAGATACAGCCACCCAAGTTCGAAGAAGAAAGGCAATTTTTAGTTAATATTAGCAGCTTTCTAGTGTTTATATAAAAATACATAAAACCTGCTGTATGCTAACATTAATAATAATAATAATCTATTTTTAAGGTCACAGCCAAGCCACACTAAATTGGTGTATGAGACCTCCTGTTTGTGGGACAAGGGAAAGTCTATGGAGGTATACATACCCTATCCCCTTTGGATTTGAGCTTGTGACCTCTTAAGAGGAAACACATATTCTTAACCATTAGGCCCACTCAGGCTGTATCATGTTTTAGACAATGAAAAGAATCAAACAAAGGAACAAGGTAGCGTGATCATTTTTACTCAGTGTAATTTCATTTTCATTTTCTAATCATGTTCACATTTTTCTGGGATTTGCTTTTAGATTTTCTTTGCTCTTTTTGCGTTTAGATCCGTCGTGCCGAAGCAAAGAACAACATTCTACAGGGAATGGTAAGTGCGACATAGATATCACATAAGTGTCAACGAGATTTACATTAATAATTAAATATATGTAGTGTCAATGATAACAGGACTGCGTTTGCCCTCACCTTATCTCCATTGCAGATTAGGGCATCCAACTGGCATGGAGTAGGATGTAGGTTGTTAAACAACATGGCTGAGGATAATGTGTACACATGGAGTTGGAGTAGGAAAGGAGGATGAGTGTAGTGTAAATGTTCTACTTTTTTACATATGTTAAGTGTATATTTTTAGATTAATTTTATTTAAAATTTATTTAAAAATTGTGAATTTATATGGTTTTAAAATTAAAAATAAAACTAGGGCTAAAAAATATATTTGGATCTAACATTTAAAATGTCTAATTTTGTTTTAATAAGTAAAATCTATCATATAAAATTTTTATACTTGAGTGATTGAGTCTGTATAATTCTAGTATCCTGAAATTTTTTGAAAGTGCTGAATCAATTTATAATTTTAAAAATGCAATTTAAACAACAAAAAATCATGATTCCACCAAAAATTGTTTCACCTGAAAAATGTTAAAAAAATCGAATGTTTAAACAACGACAACAATTAAAGAAATTGCCTACTACTCCGTCTGCAGCTGAATCAACCGAACCTGCAGTATATTGGATAATGACTACTGAACGCCAAAGTCTTTGTGCATCATAATTACAAGGTTCATGGACTTACATTGTCAATTATGAAGATCCAAACTTTATAAAATTAGAGTTATGAGTATCATATTTCAGTTTAGCTATATGAATGGTCATACCTAAGTGGTCAATTCTATAAAACAATTTGTACTGTCAGATATAGCCATCGATATATAAATTATGCTGAGAATTTCTGAAATTATACAAATAAATTGTCAAACCTACACAGTGTTCAAATGGAAATTCTCAAAGCTACACAGTGAACAAATGGTTTGAGTGATACTTCTGGATCTATCTAATAGATTTAGAAGATTGTCAGCGAAGGAAGTTGCACTTAGATTTGAATTATAACAACTTGACTCAGCATATGGAAGACTTAGCAGATTTTCATAAATAAGTCTGTTATGGAGGACCTGTATGAACGATTATGTGAAAGACCTTTATAAGTGAATGTTTCCCTTGTCTAATAATTATAAATGCATGTTTGTATGTTGTCCCTCACCTCTATACTTGTGTGGAAGGATCTTTATATCTCTTCGTGGTAAAAACCTGTGAATGTCTCCTTTGTCTATTAATTATAACTGCATGTTGTCCCTCACCTCTATACTTGTGTGGAAGGATCTTTATAACTAATAATTATAAATGATTATAAACACAAATCTTAACTAATGATTATAAACATAAGTTCGATGGTTTTTTTACGGTCTTTTTGACAAAGTCATAATTTTTTGGGATGGTATTTTTGGGTCTTTTTGACAAAGTTGTAATTTTTTTTTAAACATAAGTTAGGATGTTTTTTGGGGGGGTTTCTTTATATTTTTTAGATTTTTGAAAAGTTATAAATTACTAGTATATATTTTTATTTAGAAAATCATATTACTCTAAAGAAAAAAAAAAATAACTTATCATTCATTCACTAAATCCAAAATCTTGCAGCAACCAACAAAACTGAGCACCACAGTATAAAGGAATAGAATTCGGGTGAAATACCCAGGAACCTGAGATGCGAATCTCTAAGCACTCTGCAATCTAGGGTTAGGGTTTAGGCCGCACGGTCACAATCTTGGCCCCACTGGGGCTCATGACTCTATTGGAGGGAGGGTCGAACGACACCTCTTACAGCCAGGCCACAATGAATGGAACCTTGGGAGAAGGATCAAAACGACCCACCTTCGAGTTGCCTCCAGATCTATGCTCAAATCTCCTGACGGAAGGAACCTTCAAGGATCGGGAGATGGATATTGACCCAGAAAACACGGCTACACCTGCTACAGCAGCGTCAATACCATGGCTACCGGGCAAATGCATCCCACAAGCACCACAGGCCCCGAAATACATTATCAGCTCACCACGCATAGAGGAACAAAAGCAATACATGAGAGACTACGCTCTAGTAGGAAAATTCCTATGGATATGGCCTTCAGAACGGGACCTGATCAAGTGGATACAACACTGGTGGAAGCCAAAAGGACACTATGAACTGCAACTGGGATCCAAGGGCTTCTTCACAATCATTCTTCATAACCTCGAGGACCGCAACGACATTTTTGATGGAGAGCCATATTTCTACAACTTGATAGGACTCTTCTTAAGATTCTGGACCGAGAAGTTCAGCCCTGAAAAGGAAGATTTCGTGCATGCACCAGTATGGATCAAACTATACTCCCTTCCCCAAGAATTTTGGCTGGAAGAGGTTTTGGCAGGTATAGGTAACACCATCGGAATCTATGTTAAGTCTTCAAAGGCCACAAAATAGAGGCAGTACACTTCCTATGCGCGCATCTACGTATACCTGAACATAGCCAAGCCGCTCCCGGGATCCATAATCCTAGAATACCACGACGAAGACTGGATCCAAACCATCGACTATGAACACATCTCGTTCAGATGCAAGAAATGTCATGAGCATGGACATCTTTTCAGAGAATGCTCTCTCAATGCTACACACAAAGAGGGGAACCCAGAGGTCGACAAAGACAAGGAAGGCTTTGCTCAACCAACAGGGAGGAGAAGACAAGGAGGACGAAAGCAGCCAGCCCAAGTAAGTAAATATCCATCCACTAGTAATAAATATGCAATACTATAGGATCAACCAGAGAATCCAGCAGTCCCCCAAAACCCAAACGATTTCCAAGAAGAAAACACCCCCCAACACATGGGCCCAGGGAGCGAGCAACCAATACAGGAGAAGGATCCAGATAACTCATCTCTAGACCCCGTTGTCACCCAACAAGACCATTTGGAGGTAGAGGATGGGGATGCCGAAATGGAGCTAGAAGAGCAAGAGTTAGCTGGGGTGGACCTAGAGCACCTCGAACACGCCTATAAACACCAAAATCTATACACCATACCTCGGGATCAATTACGGAAAGTGCACAAGGTTTTCCTTAACTCCTCAGCTGGATCCACAGCTCGATCCAGCAAAGGTCTGGGCATACAGGGTAATCAGTCAAAGAGCCAGAGCAAAACTCAGAAAGACGAAAAGAAGAGAGGAAGGAAGTCAACAAATAAGCTCATACAAGAAATAGGACACTTCATGGTGAACTCCGGTCAAATCCACCTTATCTCGAACAACTTTCCCCCTCTCTCCACCCCCTCATCCTCATGAAGATCATCTCCTGGAATATAAGAGGCCTCATAGGACATAGCAAGCAAAAAATGCTACGAGAACTGATCTCTGTAGAAAAACCGGATATAATGTTACTTCAGGAAACAAAATGCACCACTGAAGACATTGACAGGCTACTCCCCCACTGCTGGAAGAAAGGGGAAGCAGTTTCTACCGTGGCCACAGGTACAGCGGGAGGATTAGCTATCTTCTGGAACACCAACACAACGATCATGGAAAACTTTATCACTACCAAATGGTCCATCATTGCAGACTATAGGCTCATTGGTTCCAACAAACTCGGACACCTCACCAATGTCTACAGGCCAGCTATCCCCAAGGATAAGAAAGCCTTCCTCAGGAACCTGGAGTATCTTTCTACCCTAACTGGGAACAACAAATGGATCATCGGCAAAGACTACAATCTCATACGCAACCTAAATGAAAAAAAGAGGGATCAAGATGCTTGGATCAGGAGTCCAGTGACTTCAATAGACTCATTGATAACATCAACATCATCGACCTAGAAACCATCAATGGGGTTCACACCTGGACAAACAGAAGAACCAGAATACATCAAATTGCCTGCAGGCTAGATTGTTTTCTCATCTATGATTCCCTCATGCTAGAAGGGACAACTCTGAAAGCAAGCATTCTGGATTTCAATGGCTCAGATCACTGACCCATTCAACTATGGTTGGAGGTGCCAGCCACTCCAAGGAAAAAACCCTTCAGGTTTGAACAGTTTTGGCTCAACCACCCAGATTTCCAAACATAGATCCATGATTGGTGGAGGGAGGCAGAGGTCCCCCACGGCTCCAAGATGTATATATTTCAGCAAAGGCTAAAGAACCTCAAGCAAAGACTCAGACTTTGGAACAAGAAAACCTTCGGAAACATCTTCGACTCCCAAAAGCAGTTGTCAGAACAAATGAGCACGATTCAAAACCAGATCAGGCTTCAAGGGCTAATGGAAGAGCTTAAAACCCAGGAAGCATTATTAAATCAACAGCTAGAGGCCAGAAAAGGCCAAGAAGAGATCCTGTGGAAAAAGAAATCTCGCATCCAGTGGCTCAAGGAGGGGGACCGAAACACCAAATTCTTTCACAGAACCACTATTCACCGCCGACACACCAATAGAATCATGCAGTTAACCTCCACCAACGGCCAGTCTATCCACTCCCGTGAAGATCTAGAGAAGACACTGATAGACTATTACAAATATCTCCTCACGGAACCCCTCCTGGACAGATCTGAGGCCATAGCCAAGGTCACGCAGCATGTGCCCTCCCTAGTTACTCCGGAGCAAAACTCAACCCTTCTACAGCCCATTTCTATCGAGGAGGTGGATCAGGCGCTCCAGGACACCCCCAAAGGCAAGGCTCCAGGTCCAGATGGCTTCACCAGCGATTTTTTCCACCATTGTTGGCCGATTATCAGGGTAGAGGTGTGGGAAATATTTGAAGACTCTCGATCTTTAGGACAATTCATTCAGGCTCTCAATTCAACTTTCCTCACCCTCGTCCCCAAAGAGGGGAAGGCTTTTCACCCTAAGCAATTCAGACCCATCGCACTTTGCAACGTCATCTACAAACTCCTAACCAAAGTAATTGCCCGAAGACTCAAGCCCATCTTACCAACGATCATCTCTCCGGAGCAATCAGGCTATGTTGAAGGCAGACAAATCCTGGACAGCGTCATCCTAGCCCATGAAGTGATTCACTCTTTGCAGAAAACCAAAATGCCAGGTATGTTACTTAAACTAGACCTTTCTAAAGCCTTTGATAAGCTCAGTTGGGACTATATGCATGGAATGCTTCTTGCCTTTGGCTTCGACAAGCTCTGGGTGGATTGGATTCTAAATCTAACCTCCTCGGCTTTTTTCTCCATCCTTATCAATGGAGTCCCCTCCCATCCCTTCTCTCCTTCCAGAGGAATCAAACAAGGAGACCCTCTTTCCCCTTTCCTCTTCATCATCATGGCTAAGGGTCTCAGTCGCTCTATTCACGCAGCCATAGCAAGCAATCTGTTGATAGGTCTACCTCTGCATTGTATCTCCCCCCTGGTATCACATAGCCAATTTGTGGACGACACTCTAATGATGGGTACCCCTACAGCACGAGAAGCTCACTCCATCCTCTCGATCCTTCAAACCTTCTCTGAAGCCTCAGGACTGGACTGTAACAAAGACAAATCTCAGATCTTCTTCTTCAATACGCTTGCTCTGATTCAACGCCATATCTATGATATCTTGGGCTTCAACCGAAGCTCCCTTCCGTCCAAATACCTTGGCATCCCCTTGATTGATAACGCCCTCATAAACACCTCTTGGGAACATCTCCTCTCCTCCTTTGCCAAGAGGTTGTCTTCCTGGACCTACAGATCCCTAAACCTCCCTAGTCACCTCATTCTTCTTCAAGCCATTCTTCAAGCCCTCCCCATCTATACCTTCTCGGTGCTTGCTTCCCCAAAGTTTGTCCTCACAACCATAAAAATCTTAAAGAGGAACTTCCTCTGGAAAGGCCTCAACACAGGGAAGAAAATAGTGTTGATCAGCTGGGATAAACTCTGCCAACCCAAAGCTTAGGGAGGCCTTGGGCTAAGGGACCCCTCTATCATGAATAAAGTCCTTAGCGCCAAGATCTGGTGGCGATGGTTAAAAAATCCCAAGGATCTCTGGGCCAAGCTCTAGAGATGGAAATATGCACCCGATATGGTGGAGAATAATCTAATATGTTGGAATGGAGATAACCCAGGTTCCTTAATCTGGGCAGCAGCTAAGCAAAATATACATCTAGTAGCAAATCATGCTTTCTCGGAAATTCGAAATGGGAAAACAACCCTCTTCTGGAAAGATTCCTGGCAGCAATGGCCAACTTTAGACCATGAGAATTGGGCTAAGCATATCAGCATCCAAGCTACACATGTGGGTCTGACAAAAGTCATTGATTACTAGCAAAACAATCCAATAGAGGACACCTGGCGATGATGGCACTTAAATAGGGAGCACCTCAACCTAGAGGCGCACGTGGACCTAAGATCCTGGCAGGAAGAAATGGCCAAAAGGAAAATCCCCAAACTTACAGGAGAGGATATCCTACGATGGGGATACTCGTCATGGGGCACTTTCAGCATATGAGAGGCCTATACCATCAAAACTCACTTAGACCATCTACCCAAAGGGAAGGTTTGGAGAAAAATATGGGGCCTTAAACACTGGCCAAAAATTACTCTATTCCTCTGGCTTGTCACCCATTCGAGCATTCTCACCTGGGATAACCTCTCAAAAAGAGGATTTGTTGGCCCGTCTATCTGCATGCTCTGTGGAGAATAAGTTGAGACCATGAATCATCTACTCAACACTTGCCCCTACACTACTCAAGTCTAGGATCAAAGTGTGTTAATTATGCGCACCTCGGATCGCAAAAGAGACATCATCATTGACACTATTTCAGAATGGAGAGACCGAGTGTTTCAATCTCCCCTTCTCAACCGTATTTGGCAACTTATTCCAGGCTTCATTCTATGGCAGGTGTGGAAGGAAAGAAACAAAAGGCTCTTTCGGAATGTCCACCTCCCGTGGCACCATTGCTGGAACCAATGTCACCTCAACATTTTGGAAAACATCAGCCTCCAGCATTGGACTGAAAAAGATCTGATCAACACTCCCACAAAACTTTTGATCCTCCAGTACTAGAGGTCCCCCCAAACTCTTGACTCACCTCCTCTTGTCTCTTCTCCTCTCCCTCAAAGCAGCCCCTCCTCTTGGAACCCCCCCCGGGCGGCTTCATCAAGCTCAATTTTGATGGGGCCTCCAAAGGTAACCCAGGAGCAACGAGTTATGGAGTGGTCTTCCGCAACCACCTTGGACACATCCTTCTCATTAACGCAGGCTCCCTTGGTCACACAATGAACAATGCAGCGGAACTTTGGGGGCTCACCAGAGGACTGCAATTATCCATTGAGAATAGCTTCACCAAGATGATTGTAGAAGGTGATTCTCAAATCATTATCAACCTCTTTAGAAGAATCTTAAATGGAGTGGACCCGGAAAGAATCTCACCCAGCTGGAGACTCTCACATGGGCTAAAGACTATAGAGGATCTTTTGCAACCCAATCAAGCCTTTGTACCTTCACACATTAGGCAAAAGGCAAACCAAGTAGCGGACAAACTGGCTAATCTGGGGACTAATTGGGACAGACCGGATCTCCTGTGCAAAACATCCCTCAACCCTGCACACCCTATTCTCCAGCAATGCATTCGTAAGGCTGCGGCAGTGGACAAACCCCCGGATGGGGTGTTAGTGCGGGCCACATGGCAGGAGAAGGAGGCGAGTACAGGCCAGCGCGATAGGGGACAATGTGCCAAGCTCGTACCAAGACCCACTGCCTAATCCATGCATTTATTCGCCTCTACGACGTTCACTACACCATTAACGTTGGTGCGCCTAACTCCCATTGTTGTCTTCTCCATGGCTTCTCTATTTGCAGACAACATTAACCCCCGCATGCATCCCAACCCTCTTAGCCCTCAGTCGCCTAGACCAGGATTACTATGTTCTCCTTTATTCATGGTGCTCATTGCCCTCGGACTTCTCCAGGCTCTCCACATCCATCCGGAACTCTCCTCTCAGTTAGGCCTTCCCTGCGAGTTCAGAATGTCGCGGCAAAGAGGGAGGATAAGGAGAGGATCTCCATGGCATCCTCCTCGGCCTTGAGTTTCTATTTCTTCCCCTGGCTCACCCTCTACGCACTCCTCGCAGCCCTCACAACCCAAGCTGGAACCTCTTGCCTCCTCCACCCCGCCCGTCGGTCGTTTTGAAGGTCTAGTCATCACTGACAGTTCGTTGGGATCTCTCTCACGATTTCCTATAGCTCCTGTGAATTCCCTAACCAGCGGGCCTTCTGTTGCACCCTTGGAGGCGCCACCCTTTCTTCGCTATGCCCAGCACAAGCCACACTCTTCCACCGACTCCATTCCCGGCTCGCAGCTGCAGGATAGCCTGGCCATCCTCTATGGGCTGGTTTTTGAGCTATGACAAGGATTGGAGGACCGACTACAACTTTTGGATGGGAAAACCTCGGCTCTCCTTCAGATCCTTTCCACCTTCCAGGGGGCTTTCCACTCCACTCCAGAAACAGCGGTAGCAATAGATATTCCCCATGCAGAGGCCGTCGACAGGAATGAACAGGTGCAATAGCCAGAAGGTGGCAACTTGGTGCAGGCCACACACGGAGACACGGAGGCTGCGGAAGCTATGGGCGTCCACGTGCATAATCCATCCGAAGTCACTCTGCTAGCTGCCAACCTAGAAGGGGGCAACCTGGATGCTGACATGCAAATGGAAGGGAAAGGGACGCCCATCAAAGAGTAACCTTGGGATGCGACCTACCAAGCCACCTAGCCAGGTTATTTGCCAAGTGTCTGACCCCTCTGGGGATCTGTTCTTTTCACTACTTTATTTTCTTAGCTGTAGCCTAGTCAGTTTATCTCTGTTTCTCTAAGACTGTTAGATGGTATATTGCTAAGACTTAGCTGGCTGGCTGAATTGGTTTCCCCATTCTTGGGGAAGTTCGGTAACTACAGCACAGTTGTTTTCAAGATTTTGTAACTCTGGTCTGATTTTTGAAGGCTCTTT
>ML824206.1:39489-69014 GCA_009831015.1 Picea engelmannii | reverse complement strand
ACCACACTGAAAATTCCCAACTATCTCTTGATCATCATAGAATCTCTCTTGATCTCTTTGATGATTAATGTAGGTTGGAATGTTTTTTCTACAAGGGCCTTTATGTCTCTTCCTTAAACTTTTTGATTATGGATTTATGTTAGTATGAAGAATATTTAACTAATGATTGGAAGTATATAAATATTGCAAATATATATTCATATGTTTATTAACTTAAAATTTGAAGAAAACCAACACACAGGTGAGACTACGCTCACAATCTATATTATTCAATGAAGACTGATTATATCATTATATAAAAAATGACTCTACTTAGTTGGTTACAACAAACCACAGACAGCTAGACTTTATATTAAGTGAAGTAGAGTTCAACTATGCTAGTGACTCTTGTAATTGACTCTTTCTCCATTATTTCCAAGTTTCCCCCTTGATGGAGAATGGATTGAATCCTACACCTAACATCTCCCTAAACAACTCAAACTTAATCTTTCCAAGAGGATTAGTGAAAATATCAGCAGCATTTTCACTAGTATTACAATACATAAGAGCTATTTCATTTGACTACAAGTTTTCTCTAACAAAATGAAACTGAGCATCAACATGCCTTGTCCTTGCATGAAAAATCGGATTCTTCGCAAGATTGATTGAACTTTGATTATCACATTTGATCATTGTAGGTTCTTTTTGTTCTTTTCGAACATCTTCAAGAAGCCTTATCAACCAAACAACTTCACAAGTTGCTACACACAAGGCTTTATATTCTACTTCAGTAGAAGACAAAGATACAGTAGGTTGATTTTTACTGCTCCATGAAGCAACCCTGGATCCAATGCCAAACACATATCTAGTGGTTGATCTTCAAACATCTGTATTTCCAGCCCAATCAGAATCTGAGTAACCTATCAACTCAACATCATATGCATCAGTATATTTAATACCATAATCAAGTGTTCCTTTTAGATACCTGAGTACTGCCTTTGTTGCATTCCAATGGCTTTCTAGAGGTTTCGCCATAAACTGACTTAACACACTCACAGAATATGAAATATCAGGTATGGTTGTGGTGAGATAATTCAAACTACCCACCATCTGTCTATACATAGTGCCATTCACCTCCTTTGAACCATCATCACAAGAAAGTTTCACATTTTGTTGCATGGGAATAGTAGAAGACTTACACTGATCCATTTTAAATCTCTTAAGTACTTCTATGACATACTTACTCTGAGAAACAAAAGTTTGGCCTTCATTTATCCAAACTTCAAGACCTAGGCAGTAATGTAACTCACCAAGATCTTTCATTTCAAAAAAATTTGACAACTGCACCTTGATTTCATCAATTGATTTCTCTGCATTTCCTGTAATTATCAAATCATCAACATATAAGGAAATCAATACTATATACCCATATTCATCAAATTTGGTATACAAATTTGGATCACTCTTGCTCCTCATAAAACCCTGTTGAAGAAAGAAAGAGTTTATCTTCTCATACCATGACCTAGGTGCATGTTTTAGTCCATACAATGCTTTATTTAACTTACACATTAAGTGTTCTTGCCCGTGTTCCACAAACCCTTTAGTTTGAGTAAGGCAAACCTCCTCCTTTAACTCACCATTCAAAAATACAGATTTAACATCTAATTGGTTCAGCTTCCAATGATACTTTGTAGGTAAAGCAATTAACAATCTGATAGTATTCAATTTAGCTACTAGTGCAAATGTTTCATCATAATCAATACATTTTGTTTGTGAATACCCCTTTGCCACCAGTCTAGCCTTATATTTATCTATACTACCATCTGATTTAAACTTGGGTTTTCATATCCATTTGCATCCAATGGGCTTCTTATGTTTAGGCAATTTAGTCAATTCCCAAGTATTGTTTTTCATTATAGATTCATATTCTTCCTCCATTGCATTTTACCATTCATCATGTTCATTTTCTTCATCAAAACTCATGGGTTCTATGACATTTGAAATTCTACTCATTAGGGCATAGTCTCTATACCTTTCAGGGAGTCGAACCTCTCGTGAATATCTTCTCAACTAATTATCTTCCTCCCCACTTTGTGAATATCTGTCTTCACCTCTAGGTGAACTATGACTGCTTGAAGTTTCCATATCACTTAGTCCTTCTTGTTGTTGTTGTTGTTGTCGTTGTGGTTATGGCTACTGTTGTGGTGGTTGTTGTTGTTATGGTGGCTACTTCTGTTATTCTTCTTTAACTCCTTCATCAAGAAGTCTATGCCATTCCTCATGACTGTTGTTGTCATGATTTTTTGCTTCCTACTCATGGAAAAGTACATCTCTACTTGCAAATACTTTGTGAGTAGAAGGATCAAACAATTTGTATGATTTGAATTCAGAACAGTACCCATTGAAAATACATTTAATGGCTTCGGCATCTAATTTATTTCTATTTTCCTTTGAAATATGAGTAAAAACCTTACAACCAAATACTTTCAAATTATGAACTGCAGGTTTGGAACCATACAAGGCTTCAAAATGAGTAACATTATCAAGACACCTTGTTGGACTTACATTCTTTAAATAAACTACAGTATTTATGGATTCAGCCCAAAATGCATTCGAGAGATTCTTACCTTTCATCATACTGCATGCACATTCTACCAGAGTTCTGTTTTTCCTTTCAGCGACTCCGTTCTGTTGTGGAGTGTGTGGTACTATAAACTATTGTACTATTCCATGATATTTGCAATATTTGTTGAAGTCCCCTGATTTATACTCTCCCCTTTATTTGAATGGAGTATTTTGATGGATTTTCCTGTCTTCTTTTCCACCATGGTTCTGAATTCCTTAAAGTACTCGAAAACATCACTTTTTCTTCTAAGGAAGTAAACCCATGTGTATCTCATGTAATCATCAATAAATAAAAGAAAGTAAAATGCACCTCCTAAAGACCTAGTCTGCATAGGCCCACCAACATCAGTATGTACAAGATCTAACACATCTCTTTTTTTCCTATCAGGCTTAGAAGAGAATTCATCTCTGTATATCTTTCCTAATGCACATCCATCATAAGTAACATTCTCACTCTTTAACATGGGAAGTCCTTCAACCATATTCTTTTTCTGTAATAACAATAAATCAGGATGATTGATGTGGCCATACCTTTGATGCCAAAGAATATCTGTTGGCATAGTTGCATAAGTCAGTGCATGATGTGCTTTGCTGGTAACATCAAGTTTGTATAGGCCTCCTCCTTTGACTCTCGTTGCAACAGTTTTGAATTGGTCCAGTAGATCCTTCACTATGCAATAATTCTTGAAGAATTCAACCTTCAAGTTCTGATCTGTGATGGTGGACACAGAGATCAAATTTTTCTTTATCCCTAGTACATACACAACAATCTGAATGTGATGAATAATATCATTTTTCAATGTCACAGGAATGTCTTTGTATCCCTTGATCTTATGAGCGCGGTCATCTCCAAGATATATGTTGTCACCATTCTGTGTTTCTTTAAAATTAGCAAACCAATTCTTATTACAAGTCATATGTACTGATGCTATGGAATCCACAAACCAAACATCGGTATCATCCATTTTAGCAGATAAACTAGCGTTAGACACAAACAATCAAAGATCCCGCGAATTAAAATTCGGGGGTTCATCAATATCATCACTAGCATAAATAATTTGAGATCATGATTTGAAATTTTTTTTGCATAATGACCTGAATATGTTCTAGGTTTATTCCTAGCCTCATCACTCTTCTTCTTATGACAGTCTTTAACAATATGTCCAGGTCGACCACAATAAAAACAACTCTTTGACTCATTCATGTTATATTGCATACCTTGATTCGGCCTTGGGGATTGTCTTCTTTGCGATGAACTGCCTCTCTTCTATGAACTGCCTCCTATGGCTATTTCTCCTTATCTCCCTCTCACACATCTCTTATTTGACCACAGTGCCAAATATTTATTCTGAGGCAGATTCTCGTGCCTCTCTTCCTCTTGCAACAAAATACTTGTCAGGAGGTTTCTCCCTTGCTGCAAGACCTGTTATGAACATCTGATAATATTCTAGCATACCATTTAAGGTAATAGTGACCATATCAGTGTTGGAAACAGTTTCCCCTATATTTACTAGCTTGTCTTTCACCTCTTTAATACGACCCAAAAATGAACTAACAGATTAATTTCCATCCATCTTAATGCCTATTAGTTTTCAAGAACAAAATGTGATTTGTGTTGCTAGTTTCATACAATGCTTTAAGTGTTGTCTAAGTTTCAGCAGAAGTGTTAGATTCTCTAATATGTTGAATTATGCTATCTTTAACAGACATGCGCAACAATACATTTGCCTTGTTTTCGCGCTTCTCCCAATCTTGGATCTATGTTGTTGTCGCATCGACAGTCGCAACTAGTTTCTCTTCAGTTCCCTTCGCAATAGTCCATACACCATAGCCTTCCATGAGCGTCTGCATCTTGAATTTTCAGTTAATGAAATTCGAGTCATCTAACATGTTGGCTTCGCTGAAGTAGGTCTCTTCTAGCGGATTCGCCATCTCTACAAGATATTCTCTGCAAGTGAATCACCAAGAATATGCAACTTTCCGCCACTCTACCTTCGAATCCACAGATCCATCTCTACCTCAACTCTCAACTTTCTTAAGAAAAATATATAAAAACATCCATGCATAAAAACTCATGCTCATTTATTAAAAAAAAAACTCTCATATAAAAAGCTCACATATAAAAACCTCTCATGTAAAAAGATCACAAAGAAAAAACTCTCATATAAAAAATATCCACTAGAAGAAAACTTTAATATCCCACATAAAGTTTAATATCCAGTTTTTTTAAATCAATGGCCATCCAATAAGCTATGATCCTCCATTTGCCATGCACACATATATCCACTTTAATAAAATTATATATATCGTTTATTGTGCCATGCACTCAAGCTTCATAAGAAACGAACCTTCACGATTTGCCCGATCTCATGCAAATCGTGGCACGCTTTTTAAAATAAAAAATTGTGCATTAAGGAAATTGTGGCTCCCTTTGAGAATGGTGGATCGGCCCTCACGACCTCCTCTATCCCTCACTCGCCCATGGCCTGCAAAAACACAGTAAGTTTTCCCCCGTCCTCAGGCATCCGAGCGATATACGAGCAGGAGATGCGAGATCGATCGGCTTTCTTCCAGCAAAAAAATGAGGCTCTCACTACGATCGGCGACTCTCTCTATGAACCCACGCCTCCTCAGCTCGCGATTTAACAAAAAATGAGACTCTCACAAACTCACGCTATTCACCCACAACTTTCAGAATGGTCGGCGCTTCTTTAACTCAGCAAGTGGAGCGCTAGCGATTCTGGTCAATGGAGAGGGAGCGTTGCAGCGCTGGGACAGATTGGGAGCGCATACAAAGGGAAGCGCTCGGCGCCCCTACTCAAATTCGATCTCCAATCGCTCCGATACCAATTTAGAATTTGGAGAAAACTAACACACAAGTAAAATTAAGCTCACAATTTATATTATTTAACCATTATTTCCAAATTATTATGAATTCATGTATGTCGGTATATTTTTACTGGTAAAATATTTATGTCTCTCCTTTGAACTTTATGATTATGAATATATGTTAGTGTGTTTCTGTTAGGAATGCTATGTCTCCCTATAAGGGTAAGGATTGTGAATGTATGTTTTCTGTGAAGGATCTTTATCATAAATATATGTTTATTGGAAGAATATGTCGGTATGTTTATTTGGAAGAATTTTGTGATTATAATAATGAATATAATTACATTAATCATGAATATATGTGAATATGTTTATTGGAAGATTATGTTGGTATGTTTTTTAAAGAATTTTATGATTTTAATTATCAATATAATTATATTTAGAAAAAAATTATCATGATAAATCTATGTTTTTTTAAAAAGGTATGTTTTTTAAAAAATATTTAAAATTTTCATTTTAAGAATAAACAAAAATATTGCCTTAAATTATTATTATTTATTTTTTTTTACATAGTAGAACCTGTCATTTGAGCCCACCTCTAAATAGCATATATTTATGAATATTTTCAAAGTGAATTGGGAAGGTAATGTGTTAGTGAAACTCAAAGATTTTCTAGTGATTATGGCATGACATTTTGGTTGTTAAGAAAGTCCAATCTTTTTAAGGAAGATTGATACTTTTCATTTAGTGTGTTTTTCAAAATTGTACTAGTACTTTGATAAAATAGGTATATGGTTTTATTTTGATGGAGTAGTTTAAGGACATTTTTAATCTTGTGGTGTTGGGGAATATTGTGTTTATTAGATTTCAATTGGATAAAATTCAAGGCAATTTTTGGAAATGATGCCAAAAATTTTGTTAAGCTCATAGCTTTCAAGCTTTCTCTTAAATTGGATACAAAAATAAAAGGGATAAAATGATACAAGTTTTCAAGGACTCTTGACTTGTAATAAATAAATTAGATGAAACTCTTATGAAAAATAATTATTAAGGCCAAACCTTCAAGAAATTGTTAATATCCAATATTTTTTCTCTATTATTTTTCAATTTTAAATATTTTGTGAAGTTTTTAATCTTAAGATTTGTTTTGTCTCAAGATGATTGTTCATTAAATAAAGTTGTAATATTTATGGATTGTCTTAAACACTACTTTTATTTTGATAAGTTTATGTAATTTTGATAGGTAAAGTCTTGTTTTGGGTTTGGTTATGAGTCTATTGATGAAATAGTTTTAAGACTATTTTGGGTGATTGTATGCATGTTGTTTAAGGCTTGATTATGAGTCTATTCATGAAGTAGTTTTCACACTATTTTAGGTGATTACATGTATAGAAAATGATATCTATATGAGAGAAGTGCAAGTCGTTTTTTGAAGGAAGCTTTGAAATGTTAGAAGGATTGTAATTTCATTCTTTAAAAGAAATTTTTAAAGGATATATTTATCTCTAATTAATTTTATATTTGATATTATATAAAACAAAAATATCTCAAATATCTTTCCACATCTAAGTTTGTTGCCCCTAATATTTTATTTATTTTCTAAACTTTATATATATATATATATATATATAAAAAGTTTAGAAAATAAATAAAATATTAGGGGCAACAAACTTAGATGTGGAAAGATATTTGAGATATTTTTGTTTTATATAATATTAAAAATAATATCAAATATAAAAATAATTAGAGATAAAGATATATAATTGTGATTTGTAAGTAATTCGAGTGATTTTCATAAACATATATTTTATTTTTTATTTTTTTAATTTATTATATATAATTAATGGACCAATTTTTTTTTTTACTTTTTTTTTTTATAATAATGGTTATCATTTGCATTGAAAAATGTTGTAATACAATAAAACAACTATATAATACAAAAGAAAAAAATTTATGGTCAAGGCCAAATGTCTAAAAAGGAGTTTTGAGTATCCATTATTCTATATTCACAATGCCTCTTATTTTGACCTTTCACTACCGAGCATGTATGTAGCTTTACATATTGATGCTCCAAATAAAAAAACTCAATAAAACATAGAAAAATAATATAGCGAGCTATTACTAACTAGCATGTCCATGAGGGCTTCAACATGCATGTGCTTCTAAGGATCTATGCATGTTTCATCCTCACATTCTTATTGTCCAATTGTGGTTGTAGGGAATACGTCATTTATCCCATACATCATGTCTTGTTCATAGGTGCACACTAGAATTTCATCATGCCATGATGTAATTCAGGGGCTACAATCCACAATAGAACTAGAATCACATGCCAAGGTGATTCACAACTCTAACCATCAACTACAATATATGTCTTACCTTCTCACAAAGTTCCTACTGTTGGCTCTTTTGAATTCCCATCATGGCTTCAACTTCTTTTTCTGGTCTTGAAGTTCTAGTATGTTCCTGGCTAAATCGGTTGCACTATTTTCCTTTTGTGGAAAGCTTGGAAATTTTTCCTTCGACCTATGCCAATGGGTAGTCTAACTCACCACTTTACAATGGGCTTTGAATTTTTCCTTCTCAATGTATTGAAGGTTGCACTTGACCTCATTTAAATCACACAAGATACAACACCCATGGCTACGATGGTAATATTCTAATGGAGCACATGCACTTGTGAGATACCCACAAGGAGGTATTCCCAGCTACCTAGTTAATGCCCATATCTCACTACTAAAACCACAACCCAAAGATTGACTCTCAGATTCATAATCTCTCCATATGCCACAACCCATAAGAAACTCCAATGCCCCCATACCAAGATACAAAGTTCTAGAGCAATGATATGGAATCTAGATTAAGGGGCTTCTACCATCCAAAAGAAAACAAACCACCTTCTCAAATGTCTATAAGGACCATTGCCAAGAGTAATGAAAAATAAGTTGCTTTAGGTCTCAAGAGAAAGGGGATTTATCCCCCACACACCCATAGTAATTGAAATCATATGATGAAAATTTAGGAGTAAAGGAAAGTTGAGTGAGTAAAATTATTTATTTTTAAATTTTTAAATGGTAAATACATGTGCACTTGTGCATGTGAGTTACACTTGTAAAGGTAAATATTATGCATCATAATGAAAAAATGACTAGTGATTGATATTGTTGAGAGTTTGGTAATTGAAGGTTGTATAGAAGTGGGGATCCTTGTCAATATTGAGAGCGTCAAGCTTCAATTGTTTGCTGAAGTGTAATATTCATAAAACTCTAGAGGGTATTTTCCTTGGGGAAGAAGAGTACCGAAAGGAGTTGGTAGGGTGTTTAACCATTGCATTAAGTGAAGATCGGAAAGTTGATGGAGGGACTTCGGCAAGGGTCGTGTCCTTGGGGAAGAAGAGTACCCAAAGGAGTTGGTAGGGTGTTCAACCATTGCATTAAAGAAAGATCAGAAATTTAATGCAGGGACTTCAAAAAGGTTGATGCAAGAACTTCAACAAAGTTGACAAAGTACTTCTACAAATTTGACCCAAGGGAAAAACAAATCAAATTGACAACATCTCCATCGCTAATATAATTTTTATCTATTCATTTGTATATATTCCTTAAGTGATTATTATTATTTAATTGAATTAAAAAAAAAAAAAAACCTTCATTTTTTATTTCCATATGAAGAATATGTGAGATTGTAAATGTTGATAATAATATTTAGGTACTCATAAAAATTTTAAAATATTATACACACACACACACACACACACACACACACACACACACACACACAAATTTTATTACTTGTCATTGAAATAAAACAATATTGTTAGCACCATGATTTTCTTAGCTAAGGTTAGAGGTTTGTCAACAATTTGCAAAGTCATTCCTGTTAGCACCCATATTGTTTTTATGCCTGGCATCATCTAACATCTCAGGGGGTCAGTTTCAAAAGGAATATTATCATTTATTTGCTCCATTCGCAATTGTGCGCTGCAAAATTTTCTATTGTGCGCTGCAAAATTTGCTACACGTTGTGCAGAGCACTTCACAGCGCAAAGGATTATGTCGCGCAGTGGATTTCGCCGTGCAATGGATGTTTTCGCGCATAGGATGTTGTCACGCAAAGGATGTCATCGCGCAGTCGATTTCTTTGTCCAGTGGATTTCATCGCATAGTGAGATGTCACACATAGGATTCTTTCACACAGAGGATTTTCCTGCGCACGAGCTACAAGTCGCACTATGCAAACAACTGGTTTAGTGGTCAACTTAAAGATCACTTTATGACCAACTGGAGAGGAATTTTGAAACTCTCTGAGAGGTTTTTGTTTAGGACAAACCAAATAATAAAAACCTCTCATATTTGAAAAATGTTTCATATTTTGGAAGACTCGAAGGAATCTTTGAGTCCTATTTTTCAATTTTCATGATTTCCTTTCCGAGTCATGTTCTTGAGACACGCATTCCTGCCAGTTGGAGATAAATTTCAAGAACCCTAGAGAGGCTTGTATTTATAACGAGATTAACTAAAAAAACCTCTCTCAGTTTCCAAAAATAGTTTTTTATTAGTGAAATGTGATGTCATCTTTAATGCCTATTTTCCTAGTTTGTTGCACAATCCACTACATTTTTTGTTGTAGGTCACTGTTGCATAGAAGACTTGTTGTGCAAGGGTAACGGAGTGTACAACAATGCACATGATGACTTATCACAACCATATGGTCTAATTTTGATCATGATCAATGATTGTAAAGAATATTTCGGTTACGATTGTGATTTGTCAAAGTCAGATTTTCTATTTTTATTAAATCCGTTGAAGTTTTAGTTCTCTTTCAAAGAAATTGGATCCATGATTATAGGAGAGAGTAGTTAGAACCTAATATCCAAGGGAAACATTAGTTTTCTATATATGGGGATCATTTTCATGTAAAAGAGGTTGGTTGGAAAAATAGTGTAGACAATGACTATTGATTGTAGTTTGTTTTGATCCGATTGAAACTTAATGCAAAAGTTCTGAAGCTTTGATGAAAATATTCTAACGGTGGTAGTCTAATTTATTGTATTCTTTATTTGTGTATGTGATTCTTGTGCTCTTATATTCACATCTGTAATTTCTATCTAAATCAAAATGTGATTTCGAATCTAGAATTCATTGCGCAGTGCTCTAGATTCACGCCATTTAGACAAACTATGACTCTTCTAAGTTAACTCCAAATTCATCCCCAATGGTGCTCTGAGTTGCTTCATGTTTTTTTCTCTCGCCACACACATTGATTTTTAACTAAAGATTGTTGCGCATTTAGCCTTTATCCTCTCGAGTTCAGTCACTGAGTCATTTGTTTCTATCATTTTCTTAAATCGATTCCATTTCCCAATGGAACTTTCTCTCTTGATTGTCCTACCATCCCTTTTAAAACAAAAATAAACTTGTCCTATTGCAAAATATCACCTCTTTGCATTTATTGATGAAATATTTGAGATATTACCAGTCATTATACATACGAGACAGCCCTCTCTGATTTTATAGGTCAGAATACAATCTAAAGTTGGTTGAAACAGTTACCTTGAGGCTTTCTTTGATACAACCCAAAGAAATTACCGAGTGCTAAAATTTTGGCGTTGTTGCCGAGGACAAAATTGAAAATTTTCCCTGGGAAAGAAAGACATGGTTGAGTCTTGAGGTCTGAGAGAAATAAACACTTAGGCACATATTGGCTGTATTTCTTCTCTGACGACTGCACACATCAGAAAATCTGTTGAAGGCGATTCCAATGGCAGAAGAATCCAGAGCTAAAGTTTTCATGGCAACTCCAATCAAGCTTCAAATGTGATTCAA
Organism: Picea engelmannii; assembly: GCA_009831015.1. Classification (NCBI taxonomy): domain Eukaryota; kingdom Viridiplantae; phylum Streptophyta; class Pinopsida; order Pinales; family Pinaceae; genus Picea; species Picea engelmannii. The sequence continues at coordinate 57,756 of ML824206.1, read as the reverse complement.
AGACTCCACTGGAGAATGAGACCTATTGACAGAGATATGGAAGGGCAGTATGGAAAAATTAGGTACTCAAGCTTAAGTTTAGTCCAAGAAGTACTTTTCTGTTTTATCAATTTCTTATTGTCCTTTCTTGAGTTTTTCAAAATAATATGTCTTCACTTACTGCATTCAAATGAAGCCCATAGATCTACCCTTGTATATCCTCCATGGAAAACTGTAGGGATACCTCCTTCTTGTATAACCAATATTCACCAAGCTTTTTCCTCTGATCCATATGATATTCACGATTATTCTTGTGAGCTTAATGAAACCAAATCTGAGCTTGTACCTTCCGTTCTTAATCCTACACCCTCCAAGATTCAAGAAATGTATAGTCCTCTTAAATTTCCTTCCATCCTTCATGACTTTCCTCTGAAACATTATAAGTACCTTCCTCGGTTCGATGGAGAGCTTGATGGAAAGTCAGTTGAAAAACATATTCAGGTCTTTGAGCATTTTATAGAACTTTTTGGGATCGAACATGATGATGTGTCTATGAGGGCCTTTTCTCAGTCCTTATAAGGAGATGCCAAAGCATGGTTCAGACATTTGCAGCCTCAGTCGATTAGCTCATGGGATGAATTGAGGGAATATTTCTGTGGATTTTGGGGTGAGAGAAAGTCATGGGATCTACTCCTTTCAGAGTTTTATGCCATGAGAAGAATGAAAGATGAAAACATCTCAAATTTCAATAGGAGGTTTGCTAGTCTTTATTATAAACTCCCTAACGAAATTTAATCCACTGAAGTTATTGCAATGTAATATATCTATGTTTACATTCTCTTAATATGGTGTTCATGCTCTAATTTATCTTAAACAAGTGTGGTAAAGCATTATCATATCATACTATGATTATCTAATTTTGTCAAATTATTGATATGAATTACTAAATGGTATATGTTATGTAACTAATTTCTTGATCTTGATTGCCATGCTTTTTTTAAGAATTGGGTTATATTCATTATATAAAAAATAAATTAAAAAATTTGAAGTATATAATCAATTATTGTAATATATTTGATTCATCATGATATGGTCATTGTTTGCACAAAAGTATTAAGTCATATTTTGCAAATGTATGGCTAACAAGTAAATGAAATTTTCAGTTTTTTCTTTTTCATTCTTTAAATTTGTTAGCTTATAAAAACATGTTTCTATAAAATGCAACTTCGGATGAGCAATGTTAGAACTCAATACTTTAAATAAACATTGTATAATTATTCTAGTTTTTAACCCATTTCAGTAATTATTAATTATTATACACTAGTGGTAAAAGATCGTATCCAACATAATTATATAAATGCACAACTGGGATTAGGAGTTCAACATTGATAATTGACAGTACGTATTGAAAACTGAAGAAATGTCTACCAGTTCACTTACTTGTACTCTTATTGTTGATATTTATTGATTAATTATTCAAACCAAATAATGTAATGGACTTTTATATAAAATAAAATGAAATGACTATAAGCATGCTATCAATTTAGTATTTAGTATTCAAGTAGTTTATTAAAATTACAATTGTGGATGATCCTTATTTATTGGAGTTTGGTCTCTATATTATATATTGGAATTTGGTTAAAATTTTGAGTTTATTTCTCAACCAATTAATTAAGAACCACATTGTATACATAATATGTTTATATACGGAATTTTGTATTTACTTAGTTAAGAGATGTTTTTTATAAAACGAGAGTTTTAAATATTTGTAAAATTATAAATGTACATATTGTATATATAAAGAATTTTGCATTTACTTAGTTAAGACATGTCTTTTTATAAAAACAAGAGTATTAAGTATGTGTTTATATAAAGAATTTTGCATTTACTTAGTTAAGAGATGTTTCTTTATAAGACCAACCAGAGTTTTAAGTATTTGTTATTAGTATATATGTTGTTATTATACATGTTCAAAAGAGGTTATTGACTTTAACATGGTAGCGTAGTTCTTGTCTATAACATTGTATATGTTATATTACGGAGTCACTAGTTGCGGAGTAGCGGGTTCATATTTATAGTCATGTTTATGTATCACTAGTCTGACCCGGACCATTTATAGTCATGCTTATGTATAACGAATCCGATCCTGACTAAAAACAACATGAGATTTAGTAATTTATAAAATATTATAACATTGTACCAAGATTTATAGTAATTCATATAATGTTATAACACTTTTTACTTAAAGAATAGTATAAACAATTATTTAAATTTTATTCAATAGTATTTTTAATGTTTTTAAATATAAATTAGGAATTTTGGAATTTTGATTTTGTTTATGATAATAAAGGTTTGTACCTACAAATTGATCCTTTTATTTATTTCTATTTTTCATTTTTTATGTCCACTTCTGTGATATATATTTTGCACCCAACACTTCGGTTGTATACAGTTTGCACCCAACATTATAGTCATGCTTATGTATCAAGAGTCCAACCCACCGACCACAACATGAGATTTAATAATTTATAAAATATTATAACATTGTACCAAGATTTATAGTAATTTATATAATGCTATAACACTTTTAATGTTTTTAAATGTAAATTTGGAATTTTGGAATTTTGATTTTGTTTATCATAATAAAGGTTTGTACCTAGAAATTGATCCTTCTTGACTCTACAGCTAAAATGGATATATTCTTGTATGTACTATTTTATATTAATATTAATAAATAAACTATAAATTAAATTTATGATATCTATCCTATAATATTCATATTAAATATCGTATTCAATATTAATATGAGATAATGTATTGTTAAATTTTATTCAATTAATTATTGAAATTTATTTTTATTTTTCATTTTTCATGTCCTCTTTGTTCATACATTTTGCACCCAACACTTCCGTCATATACATTTTACACCCAACAATTAGGGATTCGTGGATTGGAGGAGTCATGGGTTCACATTTTTCATTTTTCATGTCCAGTGTGTTCAGTGATATACATTTTGCACCAACAATTTCGTGGTATCGTGGTATACAGTTTGCACCCAACAATTAGCGGGTTCACATTTATTGTCATGCTTATGTATCAAAAGTCCGACAACAACATGAAATTTAGTAATTTATAAAATATTATAACATTGTACCAAGATTTTATATAATTCTATTACACTTTTACTTATAGAATAGTATAAACAATTATTTAAATTTTGTTGAATATTATTTTTAATGTTCTTAAATGTAAATTTGGAATTTTGGAATTTTGATTTTGTTTATGATAATAAAGGTTTGTACCTAGAAATTGATCCTTCTTGACTCTACTTAAAATGGATATATACTTGTATATACTAGTTTATATTAATATTAGTAAATAAACTAATATTGATCTTGGAAAGATTCTCTTAATGTTTTTCAAGCAAAGAAACAAAATTATAAAGAATCACAAGTAATCACTTACCGTTTTAAGGTCCAGGCCCAATAGACCAATTAGGTCTTCGTGGACGTTAATCATCATCATCATCAATATGTGATAATGTTTTGTTAAATTTTATTCAATTAATTATTGAAAATTATTTTTATTTTTCATTTTTCATGTCCAACTTGTAAATTTATATACATTTTGCACAACACTTCTGTCATATAAGTTTTTCACCCAACAATTATGGAGTCGCAGGGAAGTAGTGGGTTCACATTTTTCATTACGGAGTCGCGAGTTGGTGGAGTGGTGGGTTCACATTTTTCATTTTTCATGGTTCAGCGTGTTCCGTGATATACATTTTTCACCCAACACTTCATATACATTTTGCACCCAACAATTACGAAGTCTCGGTCGAACAGCTACAACAACATGAGATTTAATAATTTATATAATATTATAACATTGTACCAAGATTTATAGTAATTTATATATCAATATTGTTTTTAATGTTTGTAAATGTAAATTTGAAATTTTGGAATTTTGATTTTGCTTATGATAATAAAGGTTTGTTTCTAGTAATTAATCCTTCTTCTTGACTCTAGAGTTAAAATGGATATATACTTGTATATACTATTTTATGTTAATATTAATAAATAAACTATAAATTAAATTTATGATATCTATCCTATACTATTACTATTAAATATCGTATTTATTATTAATGTGTTATAATGTTTTGTTAAATTTTATTCAATTAATTACTTAAATTTATTTTTATTTTTCATTTTTCATGTACAATGTTCCTTGATATAGATTTTTCAACCAACATTTCTGTCATATACATTTTGCACCCAAATGTGATAATTTTTTGTTAAATTTTATTCAATTAATTATTCACATTTATTTTTTGTTAAATTTTATTCAATTAATTATTGAAATTTATTTTTATTTTTCATTTTTCATGTCCAACTTGTTCAGTGATATGCATTTTGCACCCAACACTTCCTTCATATACATTTTGCACCCAACAATTACAGAGTCGCAGGTTGGCGGAGTCTTTGGTTCACATTTTTCATGGTTGAGCATGTATTAGAAAAACAGGACCGTGGAGCAATAAAATAAAACAAATGTGGAAACAAGACACATAAGATACACAATACAATAGAGACACAGATTTACGTGGTTCGCCCAGTGTGGGATACGTCCACTAGAGAAATTGTCAGGTCCTTACTTTATTATTATCCATCATATGAAGGGATACAACCTATAGAAAACCCATTGTAACTTCATCTTATTTCTCTCACAGTCTCCTATCTCAGAATACAATATTCTCCACCAACCATAGCTGCAATACATTTCCCTCATAAAAGAGGGTTTTCTTCTAGGGAAAAAAACCCTAACATAATCTCTATCGTTAGATCTGCGACCTTATAATGAACGGTCCAGATTTACAATGAAATTACAATATACATTTACAAGGAAATTTTTCCTTCGGGGGCCCGCTTGCCCCGAGACCCTCTAGCCAGGGGGATAGCCCCCCGGGACCCCGCAGAGGGGGTACCCCGCCTCTGCACTTATTCACGTGGAAGAGTGTACATACTTCTGGGGTGTAAATACTTCATGGGGTATAAACACAGCTGAAAGTAAAAGACCTCTGTAACACCCTACCAAGATGTTAAACTATTAATCTTTCATTTTATACACATAATAACAAATTTTCTTTAACATAATTTCATTTCATTTACACAATTATTCTACATTTGTTCAACGATAAATCTAAATAGAATGATGAAATAAGTAATAGGTTAACTCTAAGATTTGCAACTTAAAACAAAAGTATATACAAAATATTGACAACAAATACCACTGAAAAATACCTCTTCCTTAGTTTGTCAAAGCTCATCCATTGTAATGTAGTCCTAGGTGCTTCCAAGCATTCTTTTCCCACTTTCCCAGAGTGAAACAATGGAATCCTCCCTGCCAACTAGGAGCCTAGCTGGCTTCCTAGCTCCAAGAAACCTTTCGGTTTCTTGTCCCTCCGTGCCCGTGACTCAAAGAACAGCAAAGCACAAATGCTCAAAGAAAACTATCACAAGAATTATATATTCCAAGAATTTCACAACCTCTCATCATGCTCAAACCTCTCCATCCTCCCCCTCCTCTCTACTTCTTCTCCCTATTTATCAAATTTCCATACACATTTCCCCAAGTCTCATCAACCCCCTCATCATTATCCATCAACCTCCATTATCTAGATATTTTGGGAAAATCTTAAAATAAAACTAAATATAAATGACTCGCATTAAACAACAATAAATAAAATAAAAAGTTTGTATTCTCATGCTAGATAATAAATGTTATTTGATAATTTTCCCCAAAATGTACATAACACTCCACCATGCTCATTTAATTCATCACACCCACCATCTATCAAAGTCAAGAAAGTATTTAATGCTTCTAGATATTTGTATGCAATATAATTTACATATTCAATAAACATTCAATTAAATAGTTAATAACTTACTTTAATAATTAATACATTAATTACTTATACTAGTGTACATGGGTAGGGTATGTGTGTGTAGCTAGCGGATACATATCTCATACATGGACTAATGATAAACAATCATTGCTTCTAGTGCATAGTTCCTATATGATCACCAAGACATGTAGGACAACAGATCAAGTAATGCATCGTTTACTACTCTTAACGAATTAAATTATACTAATTCATCAATAACTCATTGTTACACTTAAAATATCATTATAAAATCAAAGAGGGTTTTAAACATGGTAGGAACCAAGTGAGTAAACAATAGTGGCATCTTTAATCCCCAATCAGTATTCTCAACTAACATCGAAGCATCCTTCCTTCCTAACCTACTTCCATATTCAATCCTATCATTTCCTCTGTTGGACTAAGATGGAGCGTCAACTATATTGACCTAACTCTAGATAGAACCAGTAAGCGGAAGTGTCATACATCTCGACCAAGCTTCCCCAACATGCAACTAGCAGTCATCATCACACATCTAGGGGAGCGTGACTTCACACAACCCTCCCACAACTCTAGGTTTTGAAGGATAAACGGTGGGAAATACCTCCACCCCTCCTCATAGAACTAGGGTCAACACCCTACATCAAGCCATATTGTGCAACTACTGTTCTTAGAATCACGTCATCAAACATCCACTCTGGGTAAGTCGTGCATCCTGTCAAAACCACACTTACCATAGATCATAGTAATATTTCAAATCATAAATTAAATAGTAAGTACAACTTATAGCATACAATATCTTCTTGATGTCTACGGCATCCCAGTTACCTCAATATTATATCCATTTGGCTATCACATAGCTCATCATCCTATAGGTTAGTTCACCAATAACACATATTGATGCAGATACATCACAAATTTATATAAGAATCCATATTTGCATTGACGCTCAATTAAGAAATGTATTCCTATTCACATCATGCATTGCATCTATTATAAATTCATAACATAACTTGAATTGGTATACATGTACCGAACTTACCCTTTTTAATTTTCATGTTTAAATAATCAAATAACTATCTTTGCCATGAACATATATCATGTAACATACAATAGGTCTAGAGGTACACATCTCAGTGTCTAACAAATTCTGACTGACTCCAAACAAATGCTAAACTTTGAATTATTAAGATTAGTAAACAATAATGTTCTAACTAGCTAGGGTCAAAATATAGGGCGTTACAACCTCTGAATCATGAAGATAATCAGACTCCACAACCAATAGCATGTTCCACAATGGCGGAGTCTTTGATTCACATTTTTCATGGTTGAGCATGCTCCACAATGGTAGAGTCTTCGGTTCACATTTATAGTCATGCTTATGTATCACGAGTCCGATTTGGGCCGAGAACAACATGAGATTTAGTAATTTATATAATATTATAACATTGTACAAATATTTATAGTAATTTATATAATACTATAATTAAATTTTACTCAATATTATTTTTAATGTTTTTAAATGTAAATTTGAAATTTTGGAATTTTGATTTTGCTTATGATAATAAAGGTTTGTACCTAGGAATTGATCCTTCTTTACTCTAGAGTTAAAATGAATATATACTTGCATATACTATTTTATATTAATATTAATAAATAAACTATAAACTAAATTTATGATATATATCCTATACTATTACTATTAAATATGGTATTCATTATTAATATGTGATAATGTTTTGTTAAATTTTATTCAATTAATTATTCAAATTTATTTTTATTTTTCATTTTTCATATACAGCATTTTCTGATATAGATTTTGCACCCAACATTTTCGTCATATACATTTTGCACCCAAATGTGATAATTTTTTGTGAAATTTTATTCAATTAATTATTCACATTTATTTTTATTTTTCATTTTTCATGTCCCTGTTCCACTTGCACCCAACACTTCCGCCATATACATTTTGCACCCAACAATTATAGACTCGTGGGTTCACATTTATAGTCATGGTTATGTATCATGTGTCGGACCTACAACACCATTAGATTTAGTAATTTATAGAATATTATACCATTCTACCAAGATTTATTCTATAATATTAATATTAAATATGGTATTCATTATTAATATGTGATAATGTTTTGTTAAATTTTATTCTATTAATTATTCAAATTTATTTTTATTTTTCATGTCTAACATGTTCTGTGATATACATGTTAAGTAAACATTTAAGGCTCTAAGACTTGTTAGGTAAACATTTAAAGTTGTCAGAACCGTCCAATGGCCTCATAAACATTTAATAAATAATGCGTGTGGTAGGTCTCTTTACGTAAGTTAAGTACTTAATAATAAAAAAAAATAGACAAACCTTGAATACACTAGAATATCAAACATTGGGATAAATTTAGCTAGCAGAAAATGCTAAGACAAACATTCGAACTAATGCTAGCATTAATTCACCTTCAAGCAATGCATAAAAAAAATATATGATTCAAAAAGACCATATACAATCAAAAAGTTTGGATATGATAAAATATAAAACATTGGGAATAGCGAAACATCAACATATATGGTACTTTTTATTATATAAAAATCAATGTTTTTTGTTCCCTAGTTCCAACATTAGATATTATGGGTTGGAGGAGTAGCAGGTTCACATTTATAGTTATGCTTATGTATCAAGAGTCCTACCGCAACATGAGATTTAGTAATTTATAAAATATTATAACATTGTACCAAGATTTATAGTAATTTATATAATGTTATAACACTTATACTTAGAGAATAGTATAAACAATTATTTAAATTTTATTGAATATTATTTTTATTGTTTTTAAATATAATTTTGGAATTTTGATTTTGTTTATGATAATAAGGTTTGTACCTAGAAATTGATCCTTCTTGACTCTATAGTTAAAATGAATATATACTTGTATATATTATTTTATATTAATATTAATAAATAATCTATAAATTAAATTTGTGATATCTATCATATAATATTAATATTAAATATCGTATTTATTATTAATATGTGATAATGTTTTGTTAATTTTTATTCAATTAATTATTGAAATTTATTTTTATTTTTCATTTTTTTATGTTGAGTTTGTTCTATGATATACATTTTTCATCCAACACTTTCGTCATATACATTTTGCACTCAACAATTATGGAGTAGTATAAACAATTATTTAAATTTTATTCAATATTGTTTTTAATGTTTTTAAATGTAAATTTGGAATTTTGGAATTTCTATTTTACTTATGATAATAAAGGTTTGTACCTAGGAATTGATCATTCTTGACTCTAGAGTTAAAGAGGATATATATTTGTATATACTCTTTTATATTAATATTAATAAATAAACTATAAATTAAATTTATGATATCTATCCTATACTATTATTATTAAATATCGTATTTTTTATTAATATGTGATAATGTTTTGTTAAATTTTATTCAATTAATTATTCAAATTTATTTTTGCACCCAACTTTTTTGTCATATATGGTTATGTATCACAAGTCCGACCTCCCTCGACATTAGATTTAGTAATTTATAGAATATTATAACATTGTACCAAGATTTATAAATTAAATTAATGATATCTATTCTATAATATTAATATTAAATATGGTATTCATTATTAATATGTGATAATGTTTTGTTAAATTTTATTCAATTAATTATTCAAATTTATTTTTATTTTTCATGTCCAGCATGTTGAGTAATACACATGTTAAGTAAACATTTAAGGCTCTGAGGCATGTTAAGTAAACATTTAAGGCTCTAAGGCATGTTAGGTAAACATTTAATGTTAAGACAAACATTCATGCTAGCATTAATCCACCTTCCAGCAATGCATAAAAAAATATATGATTCAAAAAGACCATATATGATCAAAAAGTTTGGATATGCTAAAATATAAAACATTGGGAATAGAGAAGCAAACAATAAGACCTCCAATGTGTTATCCAATTAGATCATAACATATATGGTACTTTTTATTATATAAAAAACAATATTTTTTGTTTTCTATTTCCAATATTAGATATTATGCAAATATTTATACTCAAAGGACAAATTAATACCTGTTATAATCCCTCTTATGCAAATACGAGGTAAACGGCTATAATCCCTCTATGTCCACGGAAGAGACTAATAATATGGCTACTTTCATATCATAAAAATTGTCATAATAAAATTTTATAATAAAAAATAAATGTTATTTTCTTTATATAAATACTAAAAGTTTTTCTTAAAAGATACTTTTGCATAAATAAAATAATAGTTGTTAAAAGTATACAAAGGTAAAAGGAAATTTAAATAGAGGATGAGGTAGACCTAATTCATAGGTACATAGTTTTACTCGTTATGTTATATAAAATGTGTACTTTTTATTTAAGAGTTTATTCATTTATTTATTAATATCATATACATTAAATATTATATTATCTTTATTATTTTATCTTTCTAAGATGCATAATAGGATAAGTACAAATTCTAAAAAAACATATTTTTATTTATTACAAAAGAGAAGGATATATATATATATATATATATATATATATATATATATATATATATATATATATATATATATATATATATATATATATATANAAATAACTAAAAAAACTATATTACGTGTTACATAACTTATATCATTAATTAGATTAGAATCTAACTCAACTTACAAATTGTGCATATTGCATAGTGGGTGCACCTTTTAAGGTTAACACATATGTTAAGTGTAACACATCATTAATTAGATTACAATCTAACTCAAGTTACAAATTGTGCATATTGCATAGTGGGTGCACCTTTTAAGGTTAACATAACACATATGTTAAGTGTAACACATGGTATAATTATAACATTTAGGTAATTAGTAAATGATGATGCTTTTGCATAATATTATTGAGATATTTATTTACATAATTATTTTTAGGGATTATTATGGCCTACGTGCTTTGTAATATTTTGATTATGTATAAATGTTTACTAATTAAAAATTTTAATTTTCATCTTATGATAAGTAATTATTGATAGAAGAGGAAGAAGAGGTAGAGGTAGGATTTCTAGGGGTTGAGGTATACATTATCCACTTCAACCTACATCTACAGAATATCCACCTATGTAAGAAGAACATGTTCAGGAACAAGAACACATTTTTACTGGAGAGTTAATGAACATGATGTAGTCATTCTAGAGAATTTACGACACTTTGATTAACAAAATAGAGAGAGAAGAAGGAGGTGTATCCACCCATGCTGAAGGATCTCAAAATCCTACGAATAACCTTATGCATAGATACCTACAGAAGGTAAAATTTCTAAAGTTTTGGTGATCCACAGCTGAACATGAAACTAAGGCCTAGTTAGAGAATATGGCTATGTGTTTTTCCCTGAGGGATTACACTTCTAATCTTAAGTTATGAATGAGAACCCTCCAACTGAAGGGAAGTTCCTTACTATGGTGGAAGAAACTTCTATCATAGTTAGGGATGGATATATCTGAGGTTTCCTGGGAGCTTTTTGAGAATAACTTTCGAGAACACTATCTATCTGAAGAGTTTATTGAGACAAAATTGAATGAATTTAATTCATTAAGACAAGGAAACATATCAATTCTTGAATATGAGGCAATATTTATGGAATTATTGAAGTATGTTCCACACTTTAATATTGAAAAGTTGCAAGTCAATAAGTTTGTTTACAGACTAAATTGCAATGTTAGTGTAAAGGTGAGAATCATAATGCCTCATACCTTACATGAGGAAGCCTAGAAGGATATTATAGATAAATAAAATATTGTAGGTAGTGTACAATATAGACCACTGAGACTTGCAGGTTCAGACGTTCGGATATTGGAACCATCATAGTCACTTAGTAGATCTATGACAATATGTAGAGATGTGAGATGTTGGATAGGATACCAGAGACCACCATATTAGCCACCGGTACAATAGCTTCATCCAATGCACAAAAATTGAGCTAGACAACAAAGTAGTAGACCTACTTTTACTCAGTCAAGCTACAGGAGTCAACCTCCTAAGAGGGGGTGTTGGACTTATGGAAGACCACATTTCTAGAGGGATTTTCCTAAAGCAAAGAAGGGAGTTAGTAGAGGGAAGATCCATATGAGAGTTGGAGATTTTGGCAAGGCCGATAGGATTCATGCAGCGATGAATAATCGCCAGGACAAACATTAGTCTAAAATGTTGGAGACTTTAGGTAAGATCAACAAAAACATATTTTCTATATTTATAGATCCAAGAGATACTGGAAGATTGTTGATCAAAAAGACTATCTTATGGTATTTAAGTTAAACTCACAAGGATAAATCCCCCTCTGTTTTTAAAGAGGTGGTATATTGAAAAGAATATCTTATGGTATTGAAATCAACCTCACGAGGATAAATACCCCTATTTTTTTAAAGAGGTAGTACTTCTCTATTTCAAATAACATGCAAAAACAATAGAAGTGCTTGAGAGAGGACCAAGCTTATTCTTGAAATAAATATTCACATCCAAATAATACATAAGGACCAAGTACCTTACATAAAGAAAATATTTACACTATGTTACAAGATTTGTGAACCAAAAGAGTAAACATTATCATAGGACAAAATTTCCATCACAACATTCATCAAAATAGAACACAATATTCAACAAAGGAAAGGAAAGTATGGACCACATATAGTAGAGAACTCTAAATTATCATTCCATTAAATTCAATAAATATTTTGATAGACACACATTTGAAATCTCATTCTTAAAATTGAAGTTTGATAGATCAATAATGTTATGTCTTGAACTAGTTCCCTCGGAACCTCAAAAAATAATAAGCATCTTTAATAAAATAAGCAATAATGCATGGGGTTACAAACAAAAGTAAATTTTGGTTTTCCTTGTTGACCAATAACAGTTGATCAATTCTTTTGTATTCCTACTTTTATAGTTCATTCTTAGAATTCCTCCATACTTAGAAAACATTTAAAAAAACAAACAATATTTAAACACCACCGTAGGTTCCTAACACATTATATCACTACTCCAAAGTTTTGTGACCCGCATAACACGCTATTTAACTTCTGTGACCTCCATCCTACACTATTCACACTTAGAAATGTGTTGAATGCAGGCATCCATACATGGGTGTGGAGCACCATTCTCTTTACTTTGTCACCCTGTTGTCTCACTCTTCCACCATCTTGCTCGTTAGTTTTCCCATCCACCTGTGATCCCATGATCCCAATCATCCTATAATACTCCATATTTCCCTCCCTCTCATCCTACTTTCCTGATTTAACTAATCATCCTTCATCCCTATCGTCCATCCTCCCAATTGCACGCCATCCCATGAAACGTCTACCCCGTGATATTAAAACACTTTACACCCTTTCTCATTCACATTTCCCAACCTTAATTAAATCACTCTTTCCAAAAATTAGTATCACTTGTATGTTATTAATACAATTATTAATACCGATATTCTCGAGGCAACCTTCTATAAATGTTAATACGAGTTATCATTTAAATCCTCGAATTAATATCTTTCAAATGTCTTAAGAAAAACAAGTGTTTTTTTATACTTGCAACGTAAATAACTATTTATAAGTCTGTCACCTTGGACAATGTGTCATCTCAAAGAAAAGAACAATTTTTCAGAGACACTATAAATCTTTTGGGACACGAAGATCAGAGATTTCAATGGTCATAGGATTACAAGTATTATTTTGTGTTACCACTGCATAGAATAATTTGAATAATATTTGGACATCAAGAATCATATCAACAATGTGTGGACATCAAGAATCACAATACGATTTGGGTTTTAATTTACAATTCTTTAAGACATTTAATCAAATCCCAAGATCCCAACACCCAAATGATCCTATCATATTCAGTTGTTAAAAGAATGTCATTTATTCAAATGTGAATTATTCAATTAGATATTCGCAAATAAATTATCTAAATTTGATTATCGAGAAGGCAATAGAGATGGAAGAATATATGTTGGAGACCAATGTTGATCCCGAGATCATTCTTGGAAAAGTACAAAGACAAATGATCAGCTTGTCCATATCACCTCAAGGACCACCTACTTCAAGAATTTCTAATAATTGAGCAATTGGGGGAGGAAATTTTCAAGGTATTCCCCCTAATGTTAGGAATGACCCTAGAGTTGACCAAGAAAGAAAACAAAAGATAGAGATGGCTCATATGAGAAAAACAATTAGACAAATGCAAAATGAGATTACTAGACTTAAAGAGGATAGAATATTATTCCACCAAATCCAAATATGAGAGATCCATTCCCTGATCAAAGAATAAGAAAATACATAATTGAAGAACATAGACCAAGAGCACCCAGAGTTTCAAATCATAATATTGTTGTGCTAGAAGAAATTGTAGAAGAAAATTTTGAAAATTTCGATCAAGGAAGAGATGTTAAGAAAGATGAAGTTTTAGAATTAGTACAAATTAATGAAGGTACATCATATTTTTATATTTATGATTAACAAGAATATCCCGATTGTTCATAAGATAATGTTGTCCAAACTAGAGCACACGTAAATAAATTCAAGACAAGGGAACAACCTAAAAAAGAAAAAGTGAAACCTAATGCTCGAGAAACAACAAAACAAAAACAAATTGTATCAAACAAAGACTCCAGTGCAAATGAATTATAATCTGGTTGATGAGTTAGCCAAGTTTCAAAATACTTTACCATTCATAGAGGTATTCAAGATACCTCAACAAAGAGAAAATGCTTAAAAGATATTGGATGACAAAAATTCAAGAATAGAAGTTATTATAATGAATACAACGCAACAATAGAATGTTTCATCAGTAAGGAAAAGGGGTAAAGTCCCACCATTTTACATATCCATAGAAAATCATGATTTCACATTACACAATTGTCTAGTGGATAGTGGAGCCACTAACAACATTATGGCACTATCATTGATGGAAGCACTTGGAATTGGATGGAAATACTATGAAACTAGAGAAATCATATATGTCATTGATTCAAGAAAAGTCCCAGCCTATGGTTAAATAAAATATTTATGTGCATCGATAAGTGCATCCCCTCATATTAAAATAGTTTTCACTATCATTGTTGTAGATTTTCCTTCAAGATATGGTGTTGTGTTGGGTAGATATGGGTGCTCATTAATTGGAGGTTATATTATTAATGATGGAGGTTGCATGGTGTTTCCAAATAAAGATGGGACAATTATTAGAGTTCCTTGAGAGAATAGAAATCCCATATCATTTAAGGAAAAGGAAAATAAAGTAATGCAAAATTATGTCGATGTTGGAATTGGACAGAACAAGTAAACCCTCTTAAGCAAGATGAAGATAATTCTTTCCAAGGTTTTTGGAAATTGTCGTTTGATGGTGCTTGTTTTAAGTCTAGAACTGGAGATGGTATTATTTTCAAAATTCATCAGTTAGGTATCTATCCACATGCTATCATATTAGAATTCCCATATGCCTATGTGAACATGTTCATGTTTATGTTCAGTACAAATGGATTACCACACATAGAGTTGATGAAGAGGAATTTTTTTAAAGCTTATCTATAGGCCTCCATCATGAATACAATTCCACTTATGTTTGAACCTCATACAATGGGTCCCTTCTTCCAACAAATGGATGTCTTGATTCTTGATTGTATATGTGATTGCTTGTAGTATAAACTTAGCACTAAAGGTATATACAATGTTTAGGAAGGAGATTCAATGACTGAAATTCTCTTTATGAATTGTGGGTATTATATTTTACAACCACCAATGGGGTAGAAGTGTTTTTTTTTAAATCAACTTCACTGGGTCTTGGTGAGCTATGTGGTGAAGAACTTCTCACTTGGAATTTTCATCCAAAATCTACTTTAAACTTTCCATCCTCTACAAGTTCAGTTGAAAATTTAGTGGAAGTGTATGCATTTGCATTGAGGGTAGAATATTTGAATTTTGTTGGAAATCAATTTAGGTGTTGGCACATCAAGAAACCTCAACATACATGAAATTATGTTTTCACCAAGGATGGTAAGATATTTTTTGGATGCTAGAATGGGAGAATATCCCTTACACAAACAAAAGATCTCATAACTATTATTGTCATTTGGATTTTCGTACCAATTCTATGGAACTCAAGTGTTGATCACACAAATAATTCCCTATATATGATGGTTCTCCTTAAATATATTTCCATATTAGTTCTAATCTTTCCTTTGACTTCCCAAATTGTTAGAATGATTGGACTTGTACCAAGCCTACATGGGTTGGAGCTACATACAACCTACTACTCTACATGATAGCCAACTACGTTTTAGACGCTTTTGGGTACTTTCTAACCATTGAATGTCAAAACATATGTTGGTGAACAGAACGTACAAAGGGATTTTGGGAACTTTAGGAGTAAAAAAGATGAAGATACTATGTACAAATAATCGAAAAGAAAAGTAGAGATTTTCATATTCCCTACATTTCAATCTAATGTTTATTTTGTTGGTCAAAACCATTCTCTATAAAACATCATTGAATATATGTTGAAAATAAATCCATCCATCTTACAACATTCAATTGAAGACATTATACTATTGGATAAAGAATCAAGATGTTATGGTGAAATCAAATGTCATAGTAATAGGAAATAATGTTGCCTCTCATAAATCTACATTCAGTTCAAGTAATGTAAGTAATGATGAGAGATTAGATTAATACATAGAACCTCAATGTCCATAATGTCAAGATACTCAAGGCTTAGGTGGGAATTTTCACTATGAGGTGAATACTACTCATTTACAATGTCAATCATGCTTGGGGATAATGTCATTAAGAATTGATATAAATATTCCTCAAAGGTGTGTAAAATATGGAGTTAGAAGCATGAATGGGGTCATTATTGCTTGGATTGTGTGGAGTTAGAGGCATAGCCTTCTTGTTGTTGGGTGCATGTTCTCATATATATATATATATATATATATATATATATATATATATATATATATATATATATATATATATATATATATATATATATAGCTTCCCTGAATCAATGGGTTGTCCAGCATGTCATATCTAAATTTATGGTCATATGTCCATGGTTTTAAGTAATAATGATGGTATCATTATTGAGCACATTTGTTCAAATTGTATCTATTGAAGGTCTGCATGCTTATGCATTGAGAACTATTGTGTTTGAAGACAATAGAACGATGCCATGATTTCAATTTGATGTTTTTTATTGTCGAAAGGATCACTATAAAATCCATTTGGATTGTTAATCAAGATAGTGGTTGGGATCGAAAGTGGTTAAAATTCCCCAAGATTCTTATCTATCTCCCCTTTGTTCCACTAAAAAATGTCACATGAGGCTAAAAAATTCTTAATGTCTTTTTTCATGCCTTCACAAAAGAAAAATTGCTTAACATGTTCATACGTGTTGTGAATGTTGGAGCTTATTCTAGTAGGAGATGAATGTAACTCCTCCAAAACCTAGGGTTTCAACTTAAAATTCTAAATTAAAAAAATGCATGATTTATACTTCAAGGTATCTTGTTTCCATGTGTGGTGGATTATGGTCCTCTTGAATATTGTGGATGAGATGAATCATGACATCATTGGTTCTCCATTCCTGGTGGGATTCCATGACCCACATAGGCATGGGTAAGGATAAGGTTGGTAGAGAACCTTCCCCCTCATATTTACATAATAATATCAAAATCAATAGCATAAGCTATAAAAAAGTTCTCTCCTTGGCACTCATCAATAGACACACAAAATTTATGGGCC
Organism: Picea engelmannii; assembly: GCA_009831015.1. NCBI lineage: Eukaryota > Viridiplantae > Streptophyta > Pinopsida > Pinales > Pinaceae > Picea > Picea engelmannii. The sequence continues at coordinate 40,038 of ML824206.1, read as the reverse complement.
ATTAATCTTATTATCATTTTTTAAATATATACAGGCTCGTCGGATATCCAATAGACATATCCGTCAGAGGTATGGCACCTCCATCGGATATGTTGTTTGGCTATTGGATATTCATCGTACTTGTTCGTCAGATATCCAACAAACTATCCGATAAACATATTCGTCGGAGGTATGGCACCTCCGTCAGATATGTTATTTGGTTCTCGGATATTCAACATACATATTCATCGAATATCTGACTCACATTCCGACAAACATATATCGTATATCTTGTTTCTCTATCGGATATTCGATGTGTAGTTACGTGGGACTTCCAACGCATATGTGCTGAAAATAATGGTTGATTTTGATGAGGTTTTGGTCCTTAGGGATATCGGTATACTAACGACACAGTGTCGGATATCCGATGGAAACATGTTTGTCAGATTATCCAACCAATATACACCAACGAAACTGGTAACCACGTTTCATCAGAGTGTCGACGGAATTGCGTCCACTAACCGGCGTACCACTGTCAGATTTCAGTTTACCAAGAAGTAGTGAGAGAGA